>JAEVFF010002010.1:0-21658 GCA_018901945.1 Pugionium dolabratum
TTGCAGGAAAAGTAGACCCCGAGGCTTACCTAGATTGGGAGAAGCGAATGGATCATATCTTTGATCACTACAACCAACCAAGACCTAGGAGAGTCTCAATGGCAGTAGCACAACTCACGGACAATGCCCTCATCTGGTGGGATCGTGAGGTATCTGACAGAAGGAGGGAGAGAATGAGACCCGTAGACTCATGGGTCGACATGAAGGACCTCATGCGACAAAGGTTTGTTCCACCTTACTTTCATAGGATTTGCAACGAACGTTTTCGTACTTTAAGCAGCCGGGTACCAAGATAGTAGAGGCATACTATGAAGAGTTCGAGAGGTTAAGGAAAAACAGATTGGGGCTCAATGATGATGAAGAAGCATTGATGGCACAATTCTTGGATGGACTCCAAGAAAGGATCAGCTGCAAGGTGGAAAGGCAAATCTACAACGACTTCAAAGACTTTTTCCACCTATCTGTGCAAGCTGAGCAGCACATCAAACGTAAGACCAAGACATCCGCAGCAAGCCTAAGATACCTTGGGCACCAAGCAACATGCCCAAGCCCGTAGACAAAGGCAAGAGCATAGAGATCGAGTCAAGGTTCAAGAGCAAGCCTCCTGAACTCACCCGTGACCAGAGAGAGCCTGGTAAGTCTTCTAACCCTCAAAGATCACGTGACATAACTTGTTTCAAGTGCAGGGGACGTGGACACATCTCAAGGGAGTGCCCAAACAACCGAGTCATGCTGATTACGGAGGCAGGAGAATATGAGTCCCAAGATGAAGAGGACTATGAGCCAGAAGGAGAATATGGTGACATTGAGTACCCTGATGTGGGGGAAGTGCTGGTCACTAGACGTATCCTCAGTGCAATGGTGGATCCTTCAGAGACCATCCAAAGGGAGAACATCTTCCACAGCCGTTGCACCATCAAGGGAAAGGTATGTAACCTCATCATAGATGGTGGTTCTTGCACTAACGTTGCTAGTGCGTATATGGTTGATAAGCTAGGTCTAGAGAAGGACACGGCATCCTCGACCATATAGACTGAGATGGCTTGATGACAAAGTGGAGCTCAAGATTCATGAGCAAGTCACTGTGCCATTCAGTGTGGGCAAGTACCAAGACCAGGTCGTGTGCGACGTGGTGCCCATGCAAGCTGGCCATCTTCTGCTGGGAAGACCATGGCAGTTTGACAAAGAGACCAGGCATGATGGCAGGACCAATCTCTACACCTTCGTGCATGACAAGAGAAAGGTCAGCCTAGCTCCTCTCACACCTGCCCAAGTACATGAGCTACAACTACAAATGAGTAAGGAAAAGAAACTTATTAAGTCTAATTTTCTTATTCAACCAAGCCATGTCCGGAGAGCTTTAGCCTCGAAGGATTTAATGTTACTAATGGTTTTCAAGGAAGTGTTGAATGTAGAAAAAGGACAGGTAGAGCTACCTCCTGAAGTAGCAACTCTCCTCAACAAGTTCCAGGATGTGTTTCCAGAGGAGATACCAGCAGGCTTGCCTCCTTTACGTGGCATAGAACACCAGATTGATCTAGTGCCCGGAGCAGCCTTGCCCAACCGGCCAGCCTACCGGATGAGTCCAGAGGAGTCCAAGGAACTTGAGAAGCAAGTCAAGGAGCTCCTGGAGAAAGGATATGTTCGAGAGAGCCTCAGTCCATGTGCTGTACCAGTGCTACTAGTGCCCAAGAAGGATGGGACTTGGCGCATGTGTGTGGACTGCCGAGCCATCAACAACATCACAGTCAAGTATAGGCACCCAATACCACGACTGGATGACATGCTAGATGAACTAAGTGGAGCCACGGTCTTCTCCAAGATAGACCTCAAGAGTGGATACCACCAGGTAAGGATGAAGGAGGGCGATGAATGGAAGACTGCCTTCAAGACAAAGCAAGGGCTCTACGAGTGGACAGTCATGCCATTTGGCTTGACTAATGCCCCAAGCACCTTCATGCGCCTTAAACCAAGTTCTTAGGGCGTACATCAGTAAGTTCGTAGTAGTTTATTTTGATGATATCCTTGTTTACAGTAAGTGCCTACGGGAACACCTCACACATCTTGAGATGGTCCTTAAAACCCTTCGACAAGAAGAGCTTTATGCCAATCTCAAGAAGTGCACCTTTTGTACTGATAAGCTTGTCTTTTTAGGTTTTGTTGTGAGTTCACAGGGCCTACAGGTTGATGAAGAGAAGATTCGAGCCATACAAGAATGGCCAACACCAGGGAACATCAGCCAAGTAAGGAGCTTCCACGGACTGGCCAGCTTCTATAGGAGATTCGTGCCCAACTTCAGCAGTATTGCCTCACCACTGACGGCAGTAGTGAAGAAGAACGTGGGATTCAGCTGGGGAGAAGCTCAGGAGAAGGCATTCAAGGCCTTGAAGGACAGCCTTACACACGCACCAGTGCTAGTCCTTCCCGACTTCAACAAGACGTTTGAAGTGGAGTGTGATGCCTCTGGAATAGGCATAGGAGCAGTGCTGACCCAAGGAGGGAGACCAGTGGCATACTTCAGTGAGAAGCTAGGTGGTGCCTCACTGAACTATCCCACTTATGACAAGGAACTCTATGCCCTTGTCCGAGCCTTGGAGACTTGGCAGCATTACTTGCTGTCCAAGGAGTTTGTGATCCACACTGATCACGAGACTCTCAAACACCTCAGAGGGCAAACCAATCTCAAGAGGAGACATGCCAGGTGGATGGAGTTCATAGAGACCTTTCCGTACATCATCAAGTACAAGAAGGGCAAAGACAATGTGGTAGCCGATGCACTATCAAGGAGGTTTGCCTTGATATCAACCATGGAGGCAAAGGTCCTAGGATTCGAGCACATCAAGGACCTATACAAGGATGATCCTGACTTTGCTGAGAGCTACAAGGAGTGTGGCACAGGGAGTCATGGCAAGCTCTACATCCATGAGGGATTCTTGTTCCGAGAAAGAAGGTTGTGCATACCACAAGGATCATTAAGGGAGCTTATCATCCGAGAAGCTCATGGAGGAGGACTCATGGGCCACTTTGGTGTCGACAAGACTCTAGCAGTGGTCAAGGAGCACTTCTACTGGCCACACATCAAGAGGACAGTAGAAGCACATTGTGCAAGATGCATCACTTGCAAGAAGGCAAAGTCCCGAGTGCAACCTCACGGGTTGTATCTCCCACTGCCCATACCAACACATCCATGGGTGGACATCTCGATGGATTTTGTTCTAGGTCTGCCCAAGATCAACCACAAAGATGCAATCTTTGTAGTGGTGGACAGATTCTCCAAGATGGCACATTTCATCATTCCATGTGCCAATGTCAATGATGGCACACAAACAGCTGAGCTGTTCTTCAGGGAGATAGTACGGCTTCATGGAGTGCCAAGGACCATCGTATCAGACAGGGACACCAAGTTTCTCAGCCATTTCTGGAGGACCCTTTGGAGAAAGCTAGGCACGAAGCTACTCTTCTCTACCACCTGCCATCCTCCAACCGATGGCCAAACTGAAGTTGTCAACAGGACACTATCAACTCTTCTCAGAACTACACTAGGGAAGAACCTAAAGACTTGGGTGGAGTGCCTGCCATTCATTGAGTTCGCCTAAAACCGAGCCGTGCACTCAGCAACCAAGAAGACACCATTTGAAGTGGTATACGGCTTCAACCCTCTCACCCCATTGGAGCAAACACCACTGCCACCAGTTGAGATGACCAACCTCAACGGAGCATCCAAAGCAGAGTTCATAAGGAGGTTACACCAGAAGGTAGCAGAAAACTTGGAGAAGAGGACCGGACAGTACGTGACTTATGCCAACAAAGGAAGAAAGGAGGTGATCTTTCAACCAGGCGATTGGGTGTGGCTACACCTACGGCAGGAGAGGTTCCCAAACCTAAGGAGTTCCAAGCTAGCACAAGAGGAGATGGACCATTCAGAGTGCTCGAGAGGATCAACAACAACGCCTACCGGATCGAGCTGCCAGGTGAGTTTAATGTGTCCAATACGTTCAATGTTACTGACTTGGCCCTTCCATGCAGATGATCCAGTTTTGAGGACAAAACCTACTGAAGAGGGAGGGAATGATGAGGACATCAGGTCGTACATCCAGCCAGGAGACCAGACTGGCCGACCAAGAAGCTTGCCCGAGACAGCAGGACCATCTGGCGCGCCTGCCGGACCAGACAGTACCGCCGGACCTTCGACCTATAGGACCAGACCGGCCAACATCGCCGGCGGAGAGGCCCAAGCTTCCGGCACACTTGGTGGGGACGTGAATGACACCGCCGGTCCCCCTGATGACACCGCCGACTCCCGGATCAACTTGGCCAGTCCTGAAGTCATTCCGGCCAGTACCGCGCACAATCCAGCCGGTACAGGCCATCCAGCCGAGTACACGCACACTTCCACTTCTACACAAGAGGACTCGGACCAAATGAGCTAACAGCTCCAGGACATGCACTTAGAGGAAGTATCTACACCAGTGGTACCTCCAGGAGCAATGACAAGAAGCAGATCAAGAGCACTCTTCCACAATTTCAGCTTATGGGTCGACAAGCTTCTAGAGGAAGAGCAGCTAAGGACAATGGGCCAGAAGAGCAAATTAGAGTCCAAAGGCTTCTCAACAACACAAGGAGCATCAGAGACTTGGGGTTTAGTGGCAAGAGAGGTCAGGGCCCAAAGGTTTTTAACCCTACTCCAAGTCGAAGACTAGGAGCAAGGCGCGTGCATGCCACAAGGACGGCCACTTTCCATTTCTTGGCCATGAGGTAAGTTAAGGTAAGTTTCAATTCGAATATATGCCTCTTTCTGTTTTGCAGGGTAGGATCTAGAATATTTACTTTTATTGAGTCAAAGACATTTTAGGAATAGGTCTTTTTTCGATTATACACTTTTGTATCTTTTCCTTTTGTGCACTTTTGTAAGTTTTCCTTTTCTTATTTGAGTCGACCCTAGAAGGTCAAGTTGTCGAGCATATTAATAAGGCTCCTTCCAGCATTGTAGTTCGACAACCTTTTTGATTATTAATAAAGTAGAACTTTTTCCCTACAATTTTTCTCTCTAGAATCTTGTGCGCTTAGAACCTAGTCGAGACCAGCCCTCCTAGCTCTAAGTTTGTGATTTATCACGAGGTTCATCACCCCTCGTGTGGTTCACTTCACCCTTCCATCGTTTACCAACCAGAAATCCCCTATCCAGAAGCCTAAGGTTGAGTTTCTCACCTAATCTTCTACAAACAGCCCACGTGCATCCAAGCCTTGAATCGAGGCTTGTATCAAAGGGGGGATAGTTGGATAAACTTAGCCGAGTGATCGGGATTGCATTGAGTGAAACCTTCCCGGTCAGATAATCGGCCTGGCCTACCCATAGATCGGATCGAGTCTTTTAGGATAAGTATCGGCTGGCCAAAGGATTCGGATGATTCCTACCATGGCCGGTTGGTCGATCGGATCTACCCAAGACCGAACCGAGTGTGTATTGGTCAAATTTTAAGTTAAACTTAGAGAATTGATGGGTTTTGCATGAATTGCATTCATTCATGCATTTTCTAAAGCCTCATCGAGTAATGTTGGTTAAGTCTAGGATAATTATGCGGCTTTGGCCTTTTTTAAGAAAAGATGGTGATTGTGGTAAGGATTTGGCTTGAGCGCAATGATGGTGGCCCGAGTATATGGGTGGTGTATTGGTCCGAGTAGTTAGGATCGTTTGAATGTGTAAGCCTTCGGGCAAACTATCATGCTGTAACATATCCTATTCTTATTCTTCAATAAAAATCCAGATCTTTTATATTATGACTCTAATAAATGACTCTAAAAACTGATGAATCTCAGAATAACTCGAATTTGGATTTAGATTAAATAAAGGACCCTAAAATATGGACCTTAGACTCCGATTTCTTTTGTAAATCCGAAAGAGAACAACCTCTTCAGATTGATAATACGGGAAGGGTGTTTCAAGTTGGTATCAGAGCATGCTTGGTCCTAGGACGGGTTAGATGTAGGTTAAATAGACACCACTCATCGGGCACCAGGTCTTGCGCATGTTAAATGTTGAGACTAACTTTTGCAGATAGGCAAGAGTGGCAACACTGGGAAAAGCAAGAAGGATAAGGCAAGAGGTGGTGCACCAAGCCAAAATATTGGAGCCTTGCCGAATCTGAATTTATTTTAGCCTTCTACGATGCATGTTGCGGCAACTGAGCAGGACCATCCGGAAGGTGAGGATGAGGAGTCTACTGCTCATCACACACATGTGGGTGAAGAAGGACAATGCGACCAAGAAGCCGTGGATGCAAATCCTAATGTGGTTCCGGGCCCACAAGAAATGTGGAACACAATGAGGACCCTGATAAGTTAGTTGGTTATACTTACTGAGGCGGTTAAGCCCAAGGCACCGTTTCCTGAGCTGCCACACATGGGCGAAGAACCGGTTCCTATGGAGAACCAGGATGTGGTCATCCTAGATGACGCACCTAAGTCCGCTAGAAAGAAGGTGGGGTACTTGAGCATCCTTGAACACATGATACACCTGAAAACAGGTAGTTTCGCTGGGGGCTCTGACCCAATTAAGGCTGACAAGTGGAAGAATCGATTGGTGAGGAACTTTCAGTCAACTAGGTTTCCCGGTGCCTATCGGAAGGATATCGCAGTCCACTTCCTGGAAGAGGATGCGCATAACTGGTGGGCTGCCATGGATAAACGGTTGGGTGAAAGGTCAAACCTTTGAGGAGTTTGAAGGAGAATTCAATAAGAAATTCTTTCCACTAGAGGCGTGGGACCGACTGGAGTGTTCATACCTGGAATTGGTTCAAGAGAACCGAACAGTCCGGGAATATGAAGAAGAATTTAACCGCTTAAGGCGTTATGCGGAAAGAGATCTTGAAGATGAACTCGGGCAAATGCGCCGCTTCATGTGTGGACTAAGGGTCGAATTCCGTAACCACTGTTTGGCACAGAAGTTCGGTTCATATACGGAATTGGTGGAAAGGGCTGTCTTGATCGAGGAGGGGAACCGGTTGAAAGAATCCAAAGTCCTGAATCGTTGCGGTAACACGTTGCGGTAACAAGGAACATGCTTCCCGAAACCACCCAAAGATGGATTACGGACAGCAAGGACTGCCGAGTGATGATTCGAGGACTTGTTTCAACTGTGATAAGTCAGGCCACATCAGGAAGGATTGCCCCAGAGGGACAGCCGAAAGGCAACTTGAACGAAAGGACTACCGTGGGATAATCGAGCCAGCGGCTAAGAGGCAGGCCATAACACCGTGGGTTTATGAGCTATCGCGGGACATGGGCGATATGGGCAGGTACAAATCGATCATTGGTACGTACATAACCCTAACTGTTAAATAAAATCGAGCATTGCATGGCATGCATAAACAGTAGGGTACTTAGCATTCATGATGAATGTGTAGGGACCTTGGTTGTGGGCGGTGTTGAAACACACGTCCTTTTTGATTCCGAGGCTTCACATTGGTTTGTAAGCCCGGAATGGTTTAAAAATAGTGGGATTCATGGAGAACCCATCTTTGGAATGAGTAAAGTACAAGCGGCTGGAAGGCAAATAATGAATTCCCTGGGAATTATGCGGAACATCCCGGTTATGATTGGGAATGTCAGTTTGTCGGCCGACTTGGTAGTCGTCCAACTCAAGAATTATGAGGTAATCTTGGGTATGGACTGGCTGGGAATGAACAAGGCGACCCTAGAGTGTCATAGGGGCCAAGTTCAGTTTGAAAAAGAGGGAGGGAGATTGGAGTTCCAAGGGATCCAACCCACCTCCGGAAGTTTGATAATCTCAGCAATCCAGGCAAATGGATGCTAGAGAAGGGGTGCGAGGCCTATGTAGCCACGATAAGCACCGAGGAAAATAAGAAGAGTTGGGAGTTAAAGGATATCCCAGTGGTCAATGAATTCTCGCGGATGTGTTTCAGGCCTTGTCCGGGTTACCACCTGATTGGTCGGATCCATTCACGATTGAATTGGAACCAGGGATTGCCCCAATCTCGAAAGTGCCATATCGTATGGCTCCAGCCGAGATGGCTGAGTTAAAGAAACAGTTGGAAGAAATGTTGGATAAAAGATTCATCAGGCCGAGTGAGTCACCTTGGGGTGCACCGGTACTGTTTGTGAAAAATAAGGATGGAAGCTTTTGGATTTGCATCGATTATCGAAGATTGAATCGGGTTACGTTAAAGAACAAGTACCCATTACCCCGGATTGATGAGTTGGTTGATCAACTCAGAGGTGTGACCTTGTTCTCAAAGATTAATTTGGCCCAGGGTTATCACCAAATTCCGACTGAGCCATCGGATATTCGGAAGACAGCTTTCCGGACAAGATATGGACACTACGAGTTTGTAGTGATGCCATTTGGTTTAACCAATGCACCGACAGCCTTTATGAAGATGATAAATAGTGTATTTCGGGATTGTTTAGATGAGTTTGTTATGATTTTCATTGATGACATCCTCGTCTATTCAAGGGGCCATGAAATGCACCAAAGTGATCTAAAGGTGGTCATGGAACGGTTAAGGGAGCATAAGCTTTATGCCAAGCTCTTGGCAGAGAAGTATTGGGTTCTTGGGACACATTGTGTCGGACCAAGGGGTGTCAGTAGACCCGGAGAAAGTTAAGGCTATCAAAGATTGGCCAAGGCCTCGGAATGCAACTGAGATTAGGAGCTTCCTGGGTTTGGCCGTATACTAGATGGTTTGTCAATGGGTTTGCGAAAATGGCTTATCCCATGACCTGTCTAACCAGGAAGGATGTTAAGTACGAGTGCGAGAAATGTTTCCAACGGTTAAAGGAGATGCTGACGACTGCACAAGTCTTGGCACTGCCTGAACCGGATGAGCCCTATGCAGTATACACAGACGCATCCAGAGCTGGGCTGGGTGCTGTTTTGATGCAAAAGGGTAGGGTGATTGCCTACGCATCAAGGCAATTGCGGAAACATGAAGGAAACTATCCCACTTATGATTTAGAAATGGCGGCAGTAATCTTTGCATTGAATATTTGGCGGTCATACTTGTATGGAGCCAAAGTGCAAGTTTTTACCGACCATAAGAGTCTGAAGTACATTTCCGCTCAACCCGAATTGAACCTTAGGCAAAGAAGGTGGATGGAATTCGTGGCTAATTATGACCTAGATATTGCCAACCACCCAAGAAAGGCAAATCTTGTGGCGGATGTTTTGAGTAGGAGGCGATCGGATGCTCATGCGGAAAAGGATGTGGAAACCCTTGTCGGACTGGTTAAGATGATGCATTTGAATGCAATATCAAGTGAACCAGAACCGTTAGGTATAGACGTAGTAAATCGGGCAGATCTATTGAGTAAGATCTGAATAGCCCAAGAAAAAGATGAACTGCAGAACCAAGCGGTCCAGAACAATCAGTTTAAGTATAGGAATAAAAAAACGGGACAATTGTGATAAGAGGACGAGTGTGTGTTCCTAATGTACGGGAATTAAGAGAAGAAATCCTAAGGGAAACACATCATTCCAAATTCGCAATTCACCCAGGTGCGAGTAAGATGTACCGAGACTTGAAGCGGTATTACCATTGAGCAGGAGTGAAGAGAAATGTGGCTGAATGGGTGGCTAAGTGTCCGACTTGCCAACTGGTCAAGGCAGAACACCAAATCCCGAGTGGTTTGTTGCAAATTTACCCATTCCGAAATGGAAGTGGGACCATATCACAATGGATTTTGTGAGTGGGTTACCAAGGACCAAGACACGGCATGATGCTATTTGGGTGGTCGTGGATAGGCTGACCAAGTCGGCACACTTCCTGGCTATCCAGAAAACAGATGGGGCAGAAAGGATTGCGGCACGTTATGTGGAAGAGATAGTCCGATTGCATGGAGTTCCGGTAAGATTTTTCTCCGATCAGGATCCACGACTTACGGCCCATTTTTGGAAAGCATTCCAAAAGGCCTTAGGAACGAGGGTGAACATGAGCACGACTTACCACCCCCAAACAAATGGGCAATCCGAAGGAACCATCCAGACACTCGAGGACATGTTGCAGGCATGTGTTTTGGATTGGGGCGGATCTTGGGAAAAATATCTGCCCTTAGCCGAATTCTCATACAACAATAGCTTCCAGACGAGCATTGGAATGTCTACTTATGAAGCATTCTATGGACGGCCTTGTCGGACCCCATTGTGTTGGACCAAAGTGGGGGAGCGTAGGACCCTTGGACCAGATATTGTGGATGAAACCACTAAGAAGATCAAGTTCTTAAGGATCAAAATGAAGGAGGCCCAAGATAGATAGAAAAGTTATGCGGACAAACGAAGAAGAAATTTGGAGTTCAAGGTAGGTGATTGGGTATATTTGAAAACAATCAGATTTAAGGGAAGGAATCGAACTTCGAAGAGTGGAAAGTTGAATCCAAGGTACTTAGGCCCGTTTAAAGTCACAAAAGAGTTGGGTTAGTCGCATACAAACTGGACTTACCACCCAAAATGGACATGTTCCATAACGTCTTCCATGTGTCGCAACTAAGGAATTGCCTATCGGACAAAGACATAGTCGTTTCTGCACCAGCTACTGAACTAAGGGAAAATCTAACCTTAGAAGCTATTCCGGTTTGGATCATCGACCGAATGGAAAGAGTTACTAGAAGAAAGGTGGTTCGGATGGTCAAGGTAGTATGGAAGTGCAATGGGACCAAAGAAATGACTTGGGAAACCAAAGACAAAATGAAGGCCAAATTTCCTAAGTGGTTCGAGGAGTGGGAAACCAACCAGATACTTGGCCTGGATTCGAGGACGAATCCACTTCAAGTGGGGGAGACTTGTAACACCCCCGGTTCTCAGTAAGGATCGGTTGGGCGAGCTGGCTGGCAGTTGGGCGAGCTGGCCGGCAGCTGGGAGAGCCTGCCGGCAGCTGGGCAAGCTGACCGGCAGTTGGGTGAGCTGGCCGGTAGCTGGTTGGTAGCTGGGCCAACTAGCCAGCTAGCACTGGCTCGGGCAGTTGGTGTCGAACCGGTACCACAACCATGCATAACGGTTTGATTAGAAATGTTGATTGGTCGAACAAAAGCCATGACTATTCGTGAAAACCGACCGATAGGTTGGAAACAACATCCGATGAGAAAAAAGGAAAAGCCATGATATTTTTATGCCACCATATCCATGATGGTTTAAAAGATGAATATATCACAAAAGAAGATCCTGCAGATCTTTGGCTATCACTCAAAGATAGGTTTGATCACCAGAAATATGTGATCTTACCAAAAGCCAAACATGAGTGGTTAAACTTTCGATTTCAGGATTATAAAAGTGTAAGTGAATATAATTCTGTGTTGTTCGGAATCACTTCTAAGATGATATTATGTGGAGAAAAAGTAAGTGATTATGATATGATTGAAAAAACTCTCCAAACATTTCATCCTGGAAATGTAATCCTGCAACAACAATATCGAGCAAAGGGATATACTCGTTATTCGAAGTTAATGCAAGTTCTCCTTGTTGCTGAACAAAATAATGAACTTGTGATGATGAACCATCAATCTCGTCCCACTGGATCAGCTCCATTCCCAGAAGTGAATGTTGCATCATCCAGTTACAATAATTGGCAAGGACATGGACGTGGTCGAGGCCATGGTCGTGGTCGTGGACGTGGACGAGGAGGTGGACGTGGACGTGGAAAAGGAAGATTTTTTCGTCCCAATGAATTCAAATTCGGGAGAAAGAATAAAGTCCACGAAAATGAAGTTGGTCGCGTACCTGCTGTACGCCAAAATATACAATATGAAAATGTTTGTTACAGATGTGGCATGAAAGATCATTGGTCTCGTACCTGTCGTACACCAAAACATTTGGCTAATCTGTATCAAGAATCACAGAAACAAAAAGGAAAAGAAAGTGAAACCAACTTTATCTCGGATGAACCCGGACTTTCCTTCGATGGAAATGCATATCTCGATGTTGCTGATTTTCTGGTTGATTCCGAGAATACCAAAGAACAAGATAATTAAGTTTAATGTTATATATATAAAGTTGTATTTAGTTTCCTTACGAACAAAAAACAAAAAAATTAATGTTTTTTTTGAAAAATATATGTAAGTTTGAACTTTAATTACTTTATATAAAATAGTTTTGTTATAATATAAGTTGATTTTGAAATATGTGTGTTTAACATTTATTAATACATCTTTATCAATATTTTAATCCAGAAAATGTATCTTTTTGAGAATGAGAATGGATATATATGCCTAGCAGACAGTGCTACAACACATACAATATTTAAAGACAAAAAGTTTTTCACTTATCTCAAAATGAAAGATTCCGTCGGAAGCGTGAATACAATATCGGGTAATACAAATATTATCATAGGCTCCGGAAGAGCTAGTTTTTCAATGCCAAGGGGAACAAAATTTGAAATAAATGATGCTTTATATTCCCCCGAGTCTCATAGAAACTTATTAAGTTTCAAAGACATCCGTACAAATGGATATCACATAGAGACAATGAGCAAAAATAACATTGAATATCTTTGCATTACATGGAAGCAGAAACAAATATTGGAAGAATTACCAATGATGTCCTCTGGATTATATTACACAAAAATAAATATAATTGAATCATATATTACGGTAAACCAGAAGTTTACGAGTACATTCAAAGTCTGGCATGAAAGACTAGGACATCCTGGATCAGTTATGATGAGAAAAATTGTTCAAAATTCTAATGGCCACCCATTGAAAAACCAGAAGATTTTTCAATCAAGCGAGTTTTCGTGTAAAGCATGTTCTCAAGGAAAACTTATTACTCGGCCATCACCAGCCAAAATTAATAATGAATCTCCAGTATTTTTAGAAAGAATACATGGTGATATATGTGGGCCTATTCACCCATCATGCGGGCCATTTCGTTACTTTATGGTTTTAATTGACGCATCTAGTAGATGGTCACATATGTGTTTGTTAACCACACGAAATATGGCTTTCGCAAGATTCATTGCCCAAATAATCAGGTTAAGAGCACAATTCCCTGATTATACTATAAAGAAAGTAAGACTTGACAACCCTGGTGAATTCACATCACAAGCCTTTAATGATTATTGTATGGCTCTCGGAATCGATGTTGAACATCCGGTTACGCATGTTCATACACAAAATGGTATGGCTGAGTCTTTGGTAAAACGGTTACAACTCATTGCGAGACCGTTAATTTTGAGAACAAATCTCCTAATTTCAGTATGGGGTCATGCTATATTGCATGCGGCAGCATTGGTACAGATAAGACCAAGTGCATATCATTAATATTCCCCATTACAATTAACATCTGGCCAGAAGCCTGATGTATCTCATCTCCGAGTTTTTGGATGTGTGGTTTATGTTCCTATAGCCCCACCACAAATAACAAAAATGGGGCCACAAAGAAGATTAGGAATATATATTGGATTTACATCATCAAGTATTATTCGGTATCTTGAACCACGAACTGGTGACATGTTTATGGCACGATTTGCCGATTGTCATTTTAATGAAGAAGAATTTCCTACGTTAGGGGGAGGAATTAAACAACTGCAAGAAGATATTAAATGGTGTACGCCATCTTTGTTGTATCTTGATCCTCCCACAAAACAACGTGAAATGGAAGTTCAGAAAATTGTACATTTGCAAAATATTGCAAACCA
Source organism: Pugionium dolabratum (assembly GCA_018901945.1). Taxonomy (NCBI): domain Eukaryota; kingdom Viridiplantae; phylum Streptophyta; class Magnoliopsida; order Brassicales; family Brassicaceae; genus Pugionium; species Pugionium dolabratum. The sequence goes on from JAEVFF010002010.1 coordinate 13,644, forward strand.
GTTGCCAGATGCATTCACAGATACAAAACGAGTGACAAAATCATATATACCCGCAGTGAATGTCCCATCAAGAATTAATGTTCCTGTAGAACATATTGATGGCAATAAAATAAATGAACCCAAAGTTCAGTTAAAGAGGGGGAGACCGATGGGCTCAAAAGATAAAAATCCCCGTAAGAAAAAGTATTTGGGAGAACAAAATCAAAAGGTTCTGGAAAAACCTTACAAAAGGCATCTCGAAAATACTTGTGAAAAGATTATAGAGGAACCAACTCAAACGGAATGTCCGGAAGACATATGCAAACAGATTTTTGAAAACCGTGGAGTGGAACTCCGTCCAGAAGACGAACGCAATATAGAAACATATGAGATTTCAATTAACTATACCCAAAATAGAAAATTATGGGTTAGAAATGAAATAGAGGATATTAATGGAATATTCTCCTTTTCTGTGTCCAGAGAAATTGAAAATGAAAATGATGACGCAGAACCAATGTCTGTAACAGAATGTCAAAAAAGACCTGATTGGGAAAAATGACAAATAGCCATGAGAAATGAATTATTCTCTCTACAAAAAATAAATGTATTCGGACCCATTGTCATTACACCTGAAGATATAGTGCCAGTTGGGTGCAAGTAGATTTTTATAAGAAAAAGAAATGAGAAAAATGAGGTCATTAGATATAAAGCCCGTCTCGTTGCACAAGGGTTTTCTCAAAGACCGGGAATAGATTATGAAGAAACATATTCTCCAGTCATGGATGCAATTACATTTAGATATTTAATGAGTTTATCATCATCCAAAAGTTTAGAAATGTATCTTATGGATGTCGTGACTGCATACCTATATGGAACCCTTGATAGTGATATATACATGAAAGTCCCAGAAGGATTCAAGATCCCAGAAGGATCAAAAATCTCTAAAGGACCCAAAGAACTATATTCGGTCAAATTACAGCGATCATTATATGGGTTAAAACAATCTGGACGCATGTGGTATAATCGATTAAGTGAATATCTGTTGAAAAAGGGATATATTAACAATGCGATATGCCCTTGCGTTTTTATAAATAAGTCCCCATCAGGCTTTGTGATCATTGCTGTTTATGTAGATGACCTGAACATAATTGGAACTCAAAAGGAAATTGATAATGCAAGAACTCATATGAAAGAAGAATTTGAAATGAAAGATCTTGGAAAGACAAAGTTTTGTCTAGGACTCCAAATTGAGCATTTCCAAGATAGAATATTTGTGCATCAATCAAATTATACGAAAAGAATATTAAAACGATTTAATATGGATAAAGCGAATCCTTTGAGTACTCCAATGGTTAATCGATCGCTAAATATAAACAAGGATCTATTTCGACCTTGTGAAGATAATGAAGACATATTAGGTCCTGAAGTACCTTATATGAGTGCCATCGGTGGACTTATGTATCTTGCAAATTGCACTCGACCAGATATAGCATTTGCTACAAATTTACTTGCGAGATATAGTTCATCACCTACACGTAGACATTGGAGTGGAATAAAACATATTTTCCGTTATCTCCAAGGTACGATTGATTTGGGATTATTTTATTCTAGAAACCCCGAGTTTGGTTTAGTTGGTTTTGCAGATGCTGGGTATTTATCGGATCCACACAAAGCTCGGTCCCAAACCGGTTATGTTTTCACAATTGGTGGAACTGCGATCTTGTGGCGATCTCAAAAACAAACTTTGGTTGCCACTTCTTCAAACTATGCAGAAATCATTGCCCTTCATGAAGCATGTAGAGAATGTGTATGGCTCAGAAACATGATCCAACATATTGAAAGATCAAGTGGACTAACCTATAACAAAGAGCCAACAAAATTATTCGAAGATAATGCTGCATGCGTCACTCAAATCAAAGAAGGTTATATCAAGAGCGATCGGACAAAACATATTCCTCCGAGATTTTTTTCCTATATCCAAGAACTACAGAAAAATCAAGAACTTGACATCGAGTATATTCGTTCAAGCGATAATGCAGCAGATTTGTTCACTAAGGCACTCCCTACAACAACATTTAGAAAACATGTTCAGAATATTGGAATGCGATATTTACGAGATCTATGAAGAAATTATATTCATCTTCTTCAGGGGGAGATTACGTATCTGCACTCTTTTTTCCTTATCATGATTTTTATCCCGTTGGGTTTTTACATGATAAGGTTTTTAACGAGGCAGTATGTAATAGTTTTATAATAATAGATAATCAAGGGGGAGTGTTAAAAAATGATTATCTCTTCTACCGACTGACTGAAGTCGGTGAAATACTTCTATATATATGTATATTTTCATTCAAAGTTTGAGAGAAGAGATCTTCAATTTCACCTTTCTTCTTCAACTTCTTTTATATTACTTTTTAACAAAAATGAACAAATTTGTTTTTTTCTTTTTGGCCATTTTATATTTAGGTGGTGTTATTTAATGATTGATGATCTAAAGTTCAAAAAGAAAAAAATTTTGTAATGACCTCGGGAAAACACACTAAAATAAAAGATAAAATATATTGTTTAAAATCAAGTGTTATTGGATCATATATTTATAAATTATGTTGAAGAAATTTTAAAGTTTGATGTTATGCAATTAAAATTTTAAATACTTCATGTTCAGGATAGTTTTTATAGTTTGTTTAGACAAACGAATAAGAAACTTGTGAAAGACCAAAATATAGAAAAAACAATGAACTTGTCTAGTTACTCAATCAAAACACGATATTTTTATTAGAAATTTCTTAAACAATGATTATTATAATTTTGTTTAATCAGTTTTACAAGTTATTATCTAATAATTTGTCATTGCCGATTCCTAATCGATTCAATCTCACACACAACAACAAAATGTACACTCTTTGTTCAGTCATCTAAAATTGGTGTTTCACCCTCTCTAACTCAACACCACTGCATAAGAAATTCATTCGATCCAAATATTAGCCCCTGCCTCGTTTTTCTATATCGACACTCCATTAAGTATCTACTCCTTCCTTTCCTTTCTTGTACTCACACTAAATACCAGCTGCAATATTCCTTTTCCTTGAAGATTATTCCCTTAGACGCATCTTGTTAATCCATCGCCAATAAAATTATGCCACATCATCCAAGCATTCTTCCAACTGCATCCTTTTGTCTGTTCTTCCCATATTTCATTGTAGACTCCTTATCTAAGTGGGACAACTCAAACACCCTGTCATAGATTCCAAGCACACAAAAGAAAGCACATACACATTCTTGATGCATAGTTACTACTTCAAATTCCAACCACAAATTTTACATCAAGGAATCCACCAGTTGCTCAAAATACAAGATTCAACAACACACTTACTACCATAACACACACAAAAACAAACCAGAAAACAACATATAAAACATAATCTCCCCCTGTTTAAGTCCAACTAGCCACTCTCATCACCGGAGTCTTTTTCGGAGAAATAACTCTTAGTAGGTTTTTCATGCGTCACATATTTTTCTCCTACTTGAAAGCACACTTAGACAAAAAAACTAGAATAGGAAAGAGATAGAAAGAGAGAGAGAGAGAGAGAGAGAGAGAGAGAGAGAGAGAGAGAGAGAGAGAGAGAGAGAGAGAGAGAAAGAGAGAAGCAAAACAATGGTAGACATACCTTGCACTCTAAGTTGCATCGCTCTGACCAACCACGCAAGCTCTCGAAGATCATTCTACGGATTCAGTCCAGTGGACTGACTTATCTCCTTCTTCATGTTGCAACTCTGTTTGGGATCAAGAACCATTTCTACAGGATCTTTAGAGATAGTATTTCCATGATGACCAGCAACATGATGTTGAAACATGAGAAGATGATAGGTGAGATTTGGGAATATGAACATAGCATTTTTCTGTGGTGTTCTACAAATCCTTAAAATCTGATTGTACACCGTTTTTCTAAAATCAAACGACTTCACTTGAACAAGCATATATAGAAACTGAACTCTCCTTGTGATCATGGACGTTTTATTGGAACTAGGCATCCAATTTTGACAACAAAACTTGTACAAGATTTGCACTGTTGATGTCATATGCTTAGAAACAAAGCCTTCCTAGCGAATCTGCTTGCCCCCTTAGGATTGAGACAGCAACATCAAGATTCTCACTTAACCAAGTGTTAGATGCAGCAGAGGCTTCTAAATTAGGCAACAAAAATAACTGATTTATAACATCAGAAGTGAATCATACATGAATCCAAGCACATAGACCTTGTTAGTCCCTCATATTTGCATAAAACTCACGCACAATCTCCAGAACATAAAAGCCAATATCAAAGAATATATGAATCAAACTTGTCATTTCGATAATCTCATTTGTCTCATGAAGATTGGAGTCATCAAGAGGAAGATATTTCATATCTAGAAATTCCAGTTTAGCAAAGAGCTTCATGCGATCATTGGTAGCAACAGAGGCAAGTCTAAGGTTGAATGCTCGCTTCTGTGGCCCAAAGGACTCAGGATTGCGATGGAATTCTACATCGACCCTTGCCCTATTCTCTTCAAATTGAAATTCGGGAGCTGTATACGAGTACTCCTTCCCCGGAGGCGCATCTTCCATCTCATCATCGAAGGAGGAGGAAGCGAAGAGTGGGATTTTTATGGCAGGCGAGGAATGCTCGGTGACTCAAACAGATTGACGGACACCAAAGACGGTAGAAAACCAGAGATATCGGTGAGATGTCGGTTATAACGGAGCAACAACAACACCTACTAGTGTGATAAGATGGTCAGAAAGTCAGCTATGCTTAGTGAAGTCAAGAAATGCATGTATCAATCCAAGAGCTCCCCCCACACACAAAGCTCCAAAGAAAAGAATCCAGACAATCCAAAAGTGATCTATTTAGTCCAAATTATGGTTGCAACCTGACCCAAAAACACACATTTGGACCTCAAGAGTCTTTTTTGCCTAATTCAGACATTGATCAAACTCAGAGTAAAATGTGGTAGCATCTGATCCAGAAATGAGTATCCAACATTTTAGTCCTTATTCTGACATATATTCTACTGGTCACTGATCAATTAATCCCCTTCTCCTTTTCCCTTTTTCTCCTCTTTTCTCCTTATTTTTTTTATTTTTTTTATTATATTTAGTACTTTCACACTTCTCCTACTCTTGGACAGACAAACATGCACTATTAATATCACCAATTACAACTAAGATGAGGTTTTCAAAGATGATCTATGCAGAGGGAGTAAAACCGAGTGCCATTGTAACTCACATTGTAATACCAAACATGCACTCCTCCCCCAACCTGAGTAAGTTAGAGTTTGCACATTCTAAGAGCTTTATATAATGAGATGAATGTGTTTGTATCTAAGGCCTTAGTAAAAATATCCGCAAGTTGCTTTTCCGAACTAACATGCATAACCTCTATTTTCTTATTCTCCACCAATTCCCGAAAAAAGTGATGAAATGGTGACGGATGTATTTCGTGAGACTACGACTGATGAGTAATATAATCAACACGAGGAAGAATTTAATAATGTAGAAGAACCAAATTTAGAAGCACAAAAATTTTACAACATGTTAGAAGCTTCGAAAAATCCATTGTATGATGGTTGTCATGAAGGGCACTCAGAATTATCTTTAGCTCCTCAGTTCATGAACATTAATTCTGATTTTAATCATGAACATTAATTCCCTATGTATTTTTTATATTTACAACTTGTTTTTGCATTTTTAGGTAAGTAATAACCATTCTAGGTGGCCAAATATACAAAAAATCATATTTGTGTTCATGTAAATGTTTGAAACATTTGAAGTGTATATAAGAGGTATAAGGTTAAAGAAATGTGTTAAGTGTTTTGGGTAAATGATATGTAAATTTGGTAAATTTGTAAAATGTTGTTGTTTACTTAATAATTGAAGTTTATACAACTCCTAATGGTCGCAAATTTGCGACAGATTTACGAGCACTATTAAATTTGGTGGGAGTTTGAAAACTTTTGGAATTTTTGATTCTCACCAAATTAATTGGTGATCGCAAATCAGTCACAAATTTGCGACTGATTTGCGACCACATATTTAATTTTACATTTTACCATTGATTTGCAATCACATGTGTGGTCGCAAGAAAAATCTATTTAGACGTGACTCTTTTCTCTCATTTTCACACTTCAAACAATCCTACTTTCTAAAAATCCTCTCAAACACATCAACCTAATTCTCAACCAAAAAAACCAATAACCAATGGCAAGTAGTGGTAGGTCGATGAGAGGTCGTGGAAGACGATAAATCCCGTCGTATTCCGGCCGTGATAATTCTTCGGCCTCCTCAAACCCCTCACCCGCCCGCTTATAGAGCGGCATTCCGCCTCCCTCTACAATACACATTCCCCCTCAATTGATTCCTGAAACTGATCCTGCCTCAAGATTTCAGGAATCCGAGGAGCATGAGGAGGAAGATGTTCCGCCATCCGAAACAGAAACGGGGAACAAACTATCACATTTGATAGTTTGTTACAAATCTGGGGGCGGGACCAGTACTTAACTGTACCGTCTCCTGTACCAGCACCAAACACAACATAGTAATTTCTAAATTTTATTTCTTTATTTTTTTATATAAATTATAAATATTTAATTATAAATAAATAATTTAAATTTACCATTAAATATTTATAATTAATTAGATTTGACCGGGACAAAGGGACAATAACCCATCAAATTTCAAAAATTTTGAAAAATAAATTTCACGGCCCCTACTACAGTTGGACGGTCGTACCAGCTGAACGCCAAAAAAAATATTTCATCAAATTTACGGTATGTAAAATTTTTTTAAAAAATTGTTTATTTAATAAAATTTAATAATTACTAAAAGTAATAATATATTGTAAAATTCGAAACAATCATATACCTGGGATCCTATGGTCACCCCGGTGGTACGGAAGGAGTTTGACTCCGTCTGTATAAGACGAATGAAAGAGATTGCAAGCACGGTTCATACAACCAGCAAACATCCTATGTGGATTTTCCCTAGTCTGGACAAAACAATGACAGAATATTAACAACTTGGAGATGTTCGTCGCGTATTTTCAACGTACGGATCCTACATTCGCCTCTTTTATGCGAGATAAATATGGTCCAGGTGAACCCTCGACCGCTCCACCAATATTTTCACCATCGGATTTTCAATTCCCGATGCCGTACAATCAGATTTTTTTTGTAATTTGAATTTTATTAAATAAAATTTATTATTTATCTATAATTTCTTTTTATTTTTAAAATAATTAATTAATACAATTTTATTTATTATTTTATTATAACAATATTCATAATTACAAAACAATTTATTTAAACAAAATATTTAAAACTAATATTAAAAATTAATATTCATTATTAATTAATAATAATAATTAACTTTTTAAAGAATAATAATTAATTAAAATATTTTGAAATTAAAATTAAAAATTATTATTTTAAAAAATGAAAAAGTTTTAATTTTATTTTCAAAATATTTTAATTAATTATTATTTTCTTAAAACCTAATTCGGTTGTATTTGCAAATCAGTCTCACTTTTTTGTGACCAATTTGCGACTACATCTAGTTTTGTTTTTTTGAGAAATTTACCTGTATATGGATGGGCAAGAATGGGAACACTGAGATTGTCGGGTATTGTGATGCGGATTGGGCTGGTGATAGGGTGGATAGGAAATCAACCACTGGGTATTGCACCTTCGTTGGTGGGAACTTAGTCACTTGAAAGACTAAGAAGCAGAAGGTGGTATCATGTTCTAGTGCTGAAGCAGAATATAGGGCTATGAGGAAGCTGACAAATGAAGTAACTTGGCTCAAAGCACTCTTGAAATATTTCGGTATTGCACAACCAGGGCCAATTACCTTCCATTGTGATAATCAGGCAGCCATTCACATAGCTTCAAACTCAGTGTTTCACGAGAGGACCAAGCACATAGAGATCGACTGCCATAAGGTTAGGGAGAAAGTTCAAGATGGAACCATTCTGTCATGTTATACAAGGAGTGAAGACCAA
>JAEVFF010002011.1:0-21642 GCA_018901945.1 Pugionium dolabratum
TTCCTGGTCGGCCAGTCTGGTCTCCTGGCTGGATGTACGACCTGATGTCCTCATCAAAGCTCTTCTTGTCGAAGGGTTTTAAGTACCATCTCAAGATGTGTGAGGTGTTCCCGTAGGCACTTACTATAAACTAATATATCATCAAAGTAAACCACTACAAAATTACTTATGTACGCCCTAAGAACTTGGTTCATAAGGCGCATGAAGGTGCTTGGGGCATTAGTCAAGCCGAATGGCATGACTGTCCACTCGTAGAGCCCTTTCTTTGTCTTGAAAGCAGTCTTCCATTCATCACCTTCCTTCATCCTGACCTGGTGGTATCCACTCTTGAGGTCTATCTTGGAGAAGACCGTGGCTTCACTCAGCTCATCTAGCATGTCATCCAGCCATGGTATCGGATGCCGGTACTTGACTGTGATGTTGTTGATTTAGTGCGGACATGTCGCAATATAGAAAATTGAGGTAGCTTAACGTGGGCGTTGGGTTCGTTTCATTTCGAACTCTAAATCAAAAGTTATGGACGATTTAGTGCAGACATGTCAATTTGATAGCCCAGTTAAAATGATCATTCTAAACTCATCATTGGTGCTCCTTGAATAAAAGTTCATAAATGAAACATAATGCATGTCATCACGCAGATTGGGATACGTTGGATTATTTGGCGGCTTTGTCATAGCTCTTTCACTCTCAAATGTTGTCACAATATAGAAAATTGAGCTAGCTTAGCATGGGCGTTGGATTCGTGTCATTCTGAACTCTAAATCAAAAGTTACGAACGATTTACAGTGGACATGTTAAGTTGATCGGCTAGTTAAAATGACCATTCTAAACTGATCATTAGTGCTCCTGGAGTAAAGGCTTTTAAATGAAGCATAATGCATGGCATCAAGCAGTTTGGAATTCATTCGATTACTTGGAGAATTTTTTGTAACTCTTTGAATCTCAAATGGTGTTAGAATACGTCAAATTGAGCTATCTTAACGTGGTATTGGACTCATGTTAATTTGAACTCTAAATCAAAAGTTTAATATGATTTGGTGTGGGCATGTCAAGTTAATCTGCTAGTTAAAATGATCATTTTAAACTGATCATTGGTGCTCCTTGAGTATGGTTTTATAAAAGATGCATTCGTGTCAACATAAAAAAATTGAGCTAGCTTAACGTGGGTGTTGGATTCGTGTCATTTGGAACTTTAAATCAAAAGTTACACCAGATTTAGTGCGGACAAGTCAAGTTGATAGACCAATTAAAATGATCATTCTAAACTAATCATTGGTGCTCCTGAAGTAAAGGGTTATAAATGAAGCATAATGCATTGCATCACGCAGTTTCGGATACATTAGATTACTTAGAGGCTTTTTAGTAGCTCTTTCAATCTCTAATGGTGTCACAATATGGAAAATTGAGCTAGCTTAACATGGTCGTTGGACTTATGTTATTTTGAGCTCTAAATCAAAAGTTAAAGATGATTTAGTATTGACATGTCAATCATTTAAAACTGATCATTGGTGCTCCTTAAGTAAAGGCTTATAAATGAAGCATAATGCATGGCATCACGCAGTTTGGAATAGTTTGGATTACTTGGAGGCTTTGTCGTAGTTTTTTTCGGTCTTAAATTTTATCACAACCTACAAAATTGAGGTAGCTTAACGTGGGTGTTGGATTTGTGTCATTTTGAACTCTAAATCAAAAGTTACGGAGGATTTAGTATGGACATGTAAAGTTGATCAACCAGTTAAATGGTAATACTAAAAGCTTATAGATGAAGCATATTGCATGGCATCACGCAGTTTCAGATACATTAGATTATTTGGAGGCTTTGTCGTAGCTCTTTCATTCTCAAATGTTTTCACACAATAGAAAATTGAGTTAGCTTAACGTGGACGTTGGATTCGTGTCACTTTGAACTCTAAATGTATATTTATTGATGATGTAGTGCGGACATGTCAAGTTGATCGTCCAATTAAAATGATCGGCCAGTTAAAATGATCATTCTAAAGGCTTATAAATGAAGTATTATGGATGGCATCACGTAGTTCTCAATACTTTGGATTATTTGGAGGCTTTGTAGTAGTGTATTTTGGTCTTAAATTTTATGACAATATGGAAAATTGAGCTAGCTTAATGTTGGTGTTCCTTGAGTAAAGGCTTAAAAATGAAGCATAATGCATGGCATCACACAGTTTGGAATACATTGGATTACTTGGAAGCTTTATCGTAGCTCTTTCAATCTCAAATGTTGTCACAATACAGAAAATCAAGCAAGTTTAACGTAGACATTGGATTCATGCTATTATGAATTCTAAACCAAAAGTTATGGACGATTTAGTGCAGATATGTTAAGTTGATCAGCTACTTGAAATGACCATTTTTAAACTGATCATTGGTGCTCCTTGAGTAAATGAAGCATAATGCATGGCATCCAAAGTTTGGGATACATTTGATAACTTGGAGACTTTTTCGTAGCTCGTTGAATCTCAAATGGTGTCAGAATACGGAAAATTGAGCCATCTTAACGTGAGCGTTGGACTCATGGTAATTTGAGCTCTAAATCAAAAGTTAAAGACAATTTGGTGTGGACATGTCAAGTTAATATGCTAGTTAAAATGATCATTTTAAACTGATCATTGGTGCTCCTTGAGTAAAGTCTTATAAATGATGCATAATGCATGGCATCACGAAGTTTGGAATAGATTGGATTACTTTGAGGCTTTTTCATAGCTATTTCGGTTGTAAAATTTGCCACAATATAAAAAATTGCGCTAGCTTAATGTGGGTGTTGGAATCGTGTAATTTCGAACTCTAAATAAAAAATTATGGACGATTTAGTGGGGACATGTCAAGTTGATCGACCAGTTAAAATCATCATTCTAAACTAATCATTGGTGCTCCTTGACTAAAGGGTAATAAATGAGGCATAATGCATGGCATCACGCTGTTTTAGAAACATTGGATTAGTTAGAGGCTTTTTCGTAGCTCTTTCAATCTCAAATGGTGTCACAATATGGAAAATAGAGCTAGATTAATGTGGGCGTTGGACTCATGTTATTTTGAGCTCTAAATCAAAAAACAAAGTCGGTTTAATGCGGTTAAAACGCTAGTTAAAATGATCATTTTAAACTGATCGTTGGTGCTACTTGAGTAAAGGCTTATAAACTGATCATTGATTACTTGGAGGCTTCGGCGTACCTCTTTCAGTCTCAAATGTTGTCACAATATATAAAACTGAGCTTGTTTAACGTAGGAGTTGGAATCGTGTCATTCCGAACTGTACATCAAAACTTACGAACGATTTAGTGCGGACATGTCAAATTGATCGGCCAGTTAAAATGATCATTGTAAACTGATCATTCTAAACTGATCATTGGTGCTTCTCATGTAAAAGTTTATAAATGAAGCATAATGCATGGCATCACGTAGTTTGGAATAATTTGGATTACTTGGAGGCTTTGTCATAGTGTATTTTGGTTTTAAATTTCATCACAATATAGAAAATTGAACTAGCTTCACGTGGATGTTGGATTCGTGTCATTTTGAACTCTGAATCAAAAGTTACGGATGATTTCGTGTGGATATGTCAAGTTGATCGACCAGTTAAATGGTCATTCTAAACTTATCATTGGTGCTCCATTGGTAAACGCATATAAATGAGGCATAATACATGGCATCAGGCAAATTGGAATAATTGGATTACTTGGAAGCTTCATTGTATTATATTTCGGTCTTAAATTTTGTCACAATATAGAAAATTGAAACAGCTTAACATGGACATGTCAAGTTAATCTGCTAGTTAAAATGATCATTCTAAACTCATCATAGGTGCTCCTTGAGTAAAAGGTTATACATGAAGCATTTTGCAGTGCATCACGCAGTTTGTGGTACATTGGATTACTTGGAAGCTTTGTCGTAGCTCTTTCATTCTCAAATATTGTCACAATACAAAACATTAAGCTAGCTCAACTTGGGGGTTGGATTCGTGTCATTCTGAACCCTAAATCAAAAGTTGCGGACAATTTAGTGTGGAGATGTTAAGTTGGTCATCCAGTTAAAGTGATCATTCTAAACTCATCATTCGTGCTCCTTGAGTAAAGGCTTACAAATGAAGCATACTGCATGTCATCACGCAGTTTAGGATAGATTGGACTACTTTGACGCTTTGTCTTGACCTTTCAGTCTCAAATGTTGTCAAAATATGGAAAATTGAGCAAGCTTAACATGGGCGTTGGATTCATGTCATTTTGAGCTCTAAATCAAAAGTTAAATACGATATAATGCGGATATGTCAAGTCGTAAGCAAGTTAAAATGATCATTCTAAACTAATCATTGGTGCTACTTGAGTAACAGCGTATAAATCAAGCATAATGCATGGCATGAGGCAGTTTGGGATGGATTGGATTACTTGGAGCCTTTGCTGTAGCTATTTCGGTCTTAAATTTTATCCCAATATAGAAAATTAAGTTTGCTTAACTTGGGCATTGGATTCGTGTCACTCTAAACTCTGAGTCAAAAATTAATGACGATTTAGTGCGTACATGTCAAGTGGATCGACAAGTTCAAATGAGCATTCGAAACTAATAACCGGTGCTCCTTGAGTAAAGGCTTATAAATGCAGCATAATGCATGGCATCATGCAGTTTGAGATTGATTGGATTACTTTCAGGATTAATCTCAAATGTTTTCACAATATGGAAAATTGAGTTAGCTTAACATGGGCATTGGAATCATGTCATTTTGAGCTCTAATCAAAAATTAGAAACGATTTAGTGCACACATCTCAAGTTGATCAGCTAGTTAAAATAATCATTCTAAACTTATCATTGTTGCTCCTTGTGTAAACGCTTATAAAAGAAGCATAATGCACTGCATCACACATTTTGGATTAATTGGAGGCTTTTTCGTAGCTATTTTGGTCTTAAGTTTGGTCACAATATAGAAAATTGAGGTAGCTTAACGTGGGCGTTGGGTTCGTTTCATTTCGAACTCTAAATCAAAAGTTATGGACGATTTAGTGCAGACATGTCAATTTGATAGCCCAGTTAAAATGATCATTCTAAACTCATCATTGGTGCTCCTTGAATAAAAGTTCATAAATGAAACATAATGCATGTCATCACGCAGATTGGGATACATTGGATTATTTGGCGGCTTTGTCATAGCTCTTTCACTCTCAAATGTTGTCACAATATAGAAAATTGAGCTAGCTTAGCATGGGCGTTGGATTCGTGTCATTCTGAACTCTAAATCAAAAGTTACGAACGATTTACAGTGGACATGTTAAGTTGATCGGCTAGTTAAAATGACCATTCTAAACTGATCATTAGTGCTCCTGGAGTAAAGGCTTTTAAATGAAGCATAATGCATGGCATCACGCAGTTTGGAATTCATTCGATTACTTGGAGAATTTTTTGTAACTCTTTGAATCTCAAATGGTGTTAGAATACGTCAAATTGAGCTATCTTAACGTGGGTATTGGACTCATGTTAATTTATACTCTAAATCAAAAGTTTAATACGATTTGGTGTGGGCATGTCAAGTTAATCTGCTAGTTAAAATGATCATTTTAAACTGATCATTGGTGCTCCTTGAGTATGGTTTTATAAATGATGCATAATGCATGACATCACGCATTTCAGAATAGATTGGATTACTTGGAGGCTTTTTCATAGCTATTTTGGTTTTAAAATTTATCACGATATAGAAAATTGTGATAGCTTAACGTGGGCATTGGATTCGTGTCATTTTGAACTCTACATCAAAAGTTACGGACGATTTAGTGTGGACATGTCAAGTTGATTGACCAGTTAAAATCATCATTCTAAACTAATTATTGGTGCTCCTTGAGTAAAGGGTAATAAATGAAACATAATGCATGGCATCACACTGTTTTGGAAACATTGGATTACTTAGAGGCTTTTTCGTAGCTTTTTCAATCTCAAATGGTGTCACAATATGGAAAATAGAGCTAGCTTGACGTGGGCATTGGACTCATGTTATTTTAAGCTCTAAATCAAAAGTTAAAGTCGGCTTAGTGCGGACATGTCAAGTTAAACTGCTAGTTAAAATGATCATTCTCAACTGATCATTGGTGCTCCTTAAGTAAATTCTTATAAATATAGCATAATGCATAACATCACGTAGTTTGGGATAGACTGGATTACTTGTAGGCTTTGTCGTAGCTATTTTGGACTTAAATTTTTTTACAATTTTGAAATTGATTTCGCTAAACGTGGGCATTGCATTTTGACCTCTAAATCAAAACTTACGGATGATTTATTGTGGACATTTCAATTTGATCGACCAGTTAAAATGATCATTCTAAACTGATCATTGGTGCTCCTTGAGTAATGGCTTAGAAATGAAGCATAATGCATGGCATCACGCAAATTGTAATTTTTTGGATTACTTAAAGGCTTTGTCGTAATGTACTTCTTTCTTAAATTTTGTCACAACATAAAAAAATTGAGCTAGCTTAACGTGGGTGTTGGATTCGTGTCATTTGGAACTTTAAATCAAAAGTTACACCAGATTTAGTGCGGACAAGTCAAGTTGATAGACCAATTAAAATGATCATTCTAAACTAATCATAGGTGCTCCTAAAGTAAAGGGTTATAAATGAAGCATAATGCATTGCATCACGCAGTTTCGGATACATTAGATTACTGAGAGGCTTTTTAGTTGCTCTTTCAATCTCTAATGGTGTCACAATATGGAAAATTTAGCTAGCTTAACGTGGTCGTTGGACTTATGTTATTTTGAGCTCTAAATCAAAAGTTAAAGATGATTTAGTGCGGACATGTCAATCATTTAAAACTGATCATTGGTGCTCCTTAAGTAAAGGCTTAAAAATGAAGCATAATGCATGGCATCACGCAGTTTGGAATAGTTTGGATTACTTGGAGGCTTTGTCGTAGTTTATTTCGGTCTTAAATTTTATCACAACCTACAAAATTGAGGTAGCTTAACGTGGGTGTTGGATTCGTGTCATTTTGAACTCTAAATCAAAAGTTACGGAGGATTTAGTACGGACATGTAAAGTTGATCAACCAGTTAAATGGTAATACTAAAAGCTTATAGATGAAGCATATTGCATGGCATCACGCAGTTTCGGATACATTAGATTATTTGGAGGCTTTGTCGTAGCTCTTTCATTCTCAAATGTTTTCACACAATAGAAAATTGAGTTAGCTTAATGTGGACGTTGGATTCGTGTCACTTTGAACTCTAAATGTATATTTATTGAAGATTTAGTACGGACATGTCAAGTTGATCGTCCAATTAAAATGATCGGCCAGTTAAAATGATCATTCTAAAGGCTTATAAATGAAGTATTATGCATGGCATCACGTAGTTCTCAATACTTTGGATTATTTGGAGGCTTTGTAGTAGTGTATTTTGGTCTTAAATTTTATGACAATATGGAAAATTGAGCTAGCTTAATGTTGGTGTTCCTTGAGTAAAGGCTTAAAAATGAAGCATAATGCATGGCATCACACAGTTTGGAATACACTGGATTACTTGGAAGCTTTATCGTAGCTCTTTCAATCTCAAATGTTGTCACAATACAGAAAATCAAGCAAGTTTAACGTGGACATTGGATTCATGCTATTATGAATTCTAAACCAAAAGTTATGGACGATTTAGTGCAGATATGTTAAGTTGATCAGCTACTTGAAATGACCATTTTTAAACTTATCATTGGTGCTCCTTGAGTAAATGAAGCATAATGCATGGCATCCAAAGTTTGGGATACATTTGATAACTTGGAGACCTTTTCGTAGCTCGTTGAATCTCAAATGGTGTCAGAATACGAAAAATTGAGCCATCTTAACGTGAGCGTTGGACTCATGGTAATTTGAGCTCTAAATCAAAAGTTAAAGACAATTTGGTGTGGACATGTCAAGTTAATATGCTAGTTAAAATGATCATTTTAAACTGATCATTGGTGCTCCTTGAGTAAAGTCTTATAAATGATGCATAATGCATGGCATCACGAAGTTTGGAATAGATTGGATTACTTTGAGGCTTTTTCATAGCTATTTCAGTCGTAAAATTTGCCAAAATATAAAAAATTGCGCTAGCTTAATGTGGGTGTTGGAATCGTGTAATTTCGAACTCTAAATAAAAAATTATGGACGATTTAGTGGGGACATGTCAAGTTGATCGACCAGTTAAAATCATCATTCTAAACTAATCATTGGTGCTCCTTGACTAAAGGGTAATAAATGAGGCATAATGCATGGCATCACACTGTTTTAGAAACATTGGATTAGTTAGATGCTTTTTCGTAGCTCTTTCAATCTCAGATGGTGTCACAATATGGAAAATAGAGCTAGATTAATGTGGGCGTTGGACTCATGTTATTTTGAGCTCTAAATAAAAAAAACAAAGTCGGTTTAGTGCGGTTAAACTGCTAGTTAAAATGATCATTTTAAACTGATCGTTGGTGCTACTTGAGTAAAGGCTTATAAACTGATCATTGATTACTTGGAGGCTTCGGCGTACCTCTTTCAGTCTCAAATGTTGTGACAATATATAAAACTGAGCTAGTTTAACGTAGGAGTTGGAATCGTGTCATTCCGAACTGTACATCAAAACTTACAAACGATTTAGTGCGGACATGTCAAATTGATCGGCCAGTTAAAATGATCATTGTAAACTGATCATTCTAAACTGATCATTGGTGCTTCTCATGTAAAAGTTTATAAATGAAGCATAATGCATGGCATCACGTAGTTTGGAATAATTTGGATTACTTGGAGGCTTTGTCATAGTGTATTTTGGTTTTAAATTTCATCACAATATAGAAAATTGAACTAGCTTCACGTGGATGTTGGATTCGTGTCATTTTGAACTCTGAATCAAAAGTTACGGATGATTTCGTGTGGATATGTCAAGTTGATCGACCAGTTAAATGGTCATTCTAAACTTATCATTGGTGCTCCATTGGTAAACGCATATAAATGAGGCATAATACATGGCATCAGGCAAATTGGAATAACTGGATTACTTGGAAGCTTCGTTGTATTATATTTCGGTCTTAAATTTTATCACAATATAGAAAATTGAAACAGCTTAACATGGACATGTCAAGTTAATCTGCTAGTTAAAATGATCATTCTAAACTCATCATAGGTGCTCCTTGAGTAAAAGGTTATACATGAAGCATTTTGCAGTGCATCACGCAGTTTGTGGTACATTGGATTACTTGCAAGCTTTGTCGTAGCTCTTTCATTCTCAAATATTGTCACAATACAAAACATTAAGCTAGCTCAACTTGGGGGTTGGATTCGTGTCATTCTGAACCCTAAATCAAAAGTTGCGGACAATTTAGTGTGGAGATGTTAAGTTGGTCATCCAGTTAAAGAGATCATTCTAAACTCATCATTCGTGCTCCTTGAGTAAAGGCTTACAAATGAAGCATACTGCATGTCATCACGCAGTTTAGGATAGATTGGACTACTTTGACGCTTTGTCTTGACCTTTCAGTCTCAAATGTTGTCAAAATATGGAAAATTGAGCAAGCTTAACATGGGCGTTGGATTCATGTCATTTTGAGCTCTAAAACAAAAGTTAAATATGATATAATGCGGATATGTCAAGTCGATAAGCAAGTTAAAATGATAATTCTAAACTAATCATTGGTGCTACTTGAGTAACAGCGTATAAATCAAGCATAATGCATGGCATGAGGCAGTATGGGTTGGATTGGATTACTTGGAGCCTTTGCTGTAGCTATTTCGGTCTTAAATTTTATCCCAATATAGAAAATTAAGCTTGCTTAACTTGGGCATTGGATTCGTGTCACTCTAAACTCTGAGTCAAAAATTAATGACGATTTAGTGCGTACATGTCAAGTGGATCGACAAGTTCAAATGAGCATTCGAAACTAATAACCGGTGCTCCTTGAGTAAAGGCTTATAAATGCAGCATAATGCATGGCATCATGCAGTTTGAGATTGATTGGATTACTTTCAGGATTAATCTCAAATGTTTTCACAATATGGAAAATTGAGTTAGCTTAACATGGGCATTGGAATCATGTCATTTTGAGCTCTAATCAAAAATTAGAAACGATTTAGTGCACACATCTCAAGTTGATCAGCTAGTTAAAATAATCATTCTAAACTTATCATTGTTGCTCCTTGTGTAAACGCTTATAAAAGAAGCATAATGCACTGCATCACACATTTTGGATTAATTGGAGGCTTTTTCGTAGCTATTTTGGTCTTAAGTTTGGTCACAATATAGAAAATTGAGGTAGCTTAACGTGGGCGTTGGGTTCGTTTCATTTCGAACTCTAAATCAAAAGTTATGGACGATTTAGTGCAGACATGTCAATTTGATAGCCCAGTTAAAATGATCATTCTAAACTCATCATTGGTGCTCCTTGAATAAAAGTTCATAAATGAAACATAATGCATGTCATCACGCAGATTGGGATACGTTGGATTATTTGGCGGCTTTGTCATAGCTCTTTCACTCTCAAATGTTGTCACAATATAGAAAATTGAGCTAGCTTAGCATGGGCGTTGGATTCGTGTCATTCTGAACTCTAAATCAAAAGTTACGAACGATTTACAGTGGACATGTTAAGTTGATCGGCTAGTTAAAATGACCATTCTAAACTGATCATTAGTGCTCCTGGAGTAAAGGCTTTTAAATGAAGCATAATGCATGGCATCACGCAGTTTGGAATTCATTCGATTACTTGGAGAATTTTTTGTAACTCTTTGAATCTCAAATGGTGTTAGAATACGTCAAATTGAGCTATCTTAACGTGGGTATTGGACTCATGTTAATTTGAACTCTAAATCAAAAGTTTAATACGATTTGGTGTGGGCATGTCAAGTTAATCTGCTAGTTAAAATGATCATTTTAAACTGATCATTGGTGCTCCTTGAGTATGGTTTTATAAATGATGCATAATGCATGACATCACGCATTTCAGAATAGATTGGATTACTTGGAGGCTTTTTCATAGCTATTTTGGTTTTAAAATTTGTCACGATATAGAAAATTGTGATAGCTTAACGTGGGCATTGGATTCGTGTCATTTTGAACTCTACATCAAAAGTTAACGTGTCGTAGATATTTCAGTCTTAAATTTTGTCACAATATAGAAAATTGTGCTAGGTTAACGTGGGTGTTGGACTCGTGTCATTATGAAGTCTAAATAAAAAGTTAAAGACAATTTAGTGGGGACATGTCAAGAAAATTTTGTCACAATATATAAAATTGGGCTACTTTAACGTCGGCGTTGGATTCTTGTCATTCTGAACTCGGAAACAAAAGTTAAAGACAATTTATTACGGTCATGTCAAGTTGATCGACCAGTTAAATTGATCATTTAAACTGATCACTGGTGCTCATTCAGCAAAGGTTTACAAATGAAGAATAATGCATGGCATCACGTAGTTTGGGATATATTGGATTACTTGGAGGCTTTTTCGTAGCTATTTAGATCTTAAATTTTGTCACAATACAGAAAATTGAGCTAGTTTAACGTGGGTGTTGGATTCGTGTCATTCTAAACTATAAATCAAAAGTTACATATGATTCAGTACGGACATATCAAGTTGATTGCCCACTTAAAATGATCATTCTGAACTGATCATTGGTGCTCCTTGAGGCTTATAAATGAAGCATAATGCATGGCATCACGCAGTTTAGGATAGATTAGATTAGTTTGAGGCTTTGTCTAGCTTTCCAGTCTCAAATGTTGTCACAATATGGAATGGAAAATTTAGCTAGTTTAACATGGGCGTTTGATTCTTGTCATCTTGACCTCTAAATCAAAAGTTCAAGACGATTTAGTGCGGACATGTCAAGTTTATCGGCCACTTAAATTGATCATTTAAACTGATCACTGGTGCTCATTCAGGAAAGGTTTACAAAAGAGGAATAATGCATGGCATCCGCAGTTTGGGATATATTGGATTACTTGGAGGTTTTTCATAGCTATTTCGGTCTTATATTTTGTCACAATACAGAAAATAGAGCTAGCTTAACATGTGCGTTGGATTCATGTCATTTGAACTATAAATCAAAAGTTACGGATGATTTAATGCTGACATGTCAAGTTGATTGGCCAGTTAAAATGATCATTCTTAACAGATCACTGGTGCTCCTTGAGAAAAGGCTTATAAATGAAGCATAATGCATGGTATCACACAGTTTAGGATAGATTGGATTACTTTGAGGCTTTTTCTAGCTCTTTCAGTCTTAAATGTGGTAACAATATGGAAAATTGAGCTAGCTTAACGTGGGTGTTGTATTCATGTCTTTTTGAGCTCTAAATCAAAAGTTAAAGACCATTTAGTGCGGACATGTCAAGTTGATTAGCTAGATAAAATTGTCATTCTAAACTGATCGTTGGTGCTGATTGAGAAAATGTTAACAAACGAAGCATAATGCTTGGCATCACGTAGTTTAGGATAAATTGGATTATAGGAGGCTTCGTCGTAGCTATTTTAGTCTTAAGTTTTGTCACAATATAGAAAATTGAGCTAGCTTAACGTGGGCGTTGAATTCGTGTCATTCTGAACTCTAAATCAAAGTTAAAGTTGATTTAGTGCAGACATGTGAAGTTCATCGGCATGTTAAATTGATCATATAGACTGATCATTGGTGCTCATTCAGCAAAGGTTTACAAATGAAGAATATTGCATGGCATCACGCAGTTTGGGATAGATTGGATTACTTGGAGGCCTTTTCGTAGCTATTTGGTCTTAAATTTTGTCACAATACAGAAAATTGAGCTAGCTTAAAGTGGGTATTGGATTCGTGTCATTCTGAACTATAAATCAAAAGTTACGGATGAATTAGTACGAACATGTCAAGTTGATTGGCCACTCATAATGATTATTCCGATCTGATTATTGGTGCTCCTTGAGTAAAGGTTTATAAATGAAGCATAAGGCATGGTATCACAAAGTTTAGGATAGATTGGATTACTTTGAGTCTTTATCTAGCTCTTTAAGTCTCAAATGTTGTCACAAGATGGAATGGAAAATTTAGCTAGTTTAACATGGGCGTTGGATTTATGTCCTTTTAATCTCTAAATCAAAAGTTACATACCATTTAGTGCAGACATGTCAAGTTGGTTAGCTAGTTAAAATTATCATTAAAAACTGATCGTTGGTGCTGATCGAGCAAAGGTTATCAAATGAAGCATAATGCATGGCATCACGTAGTTTAGGATAGATTGGATTATTGGAGGCTTTGTCGTAGCTATTTTCGTCTTAAGTTTAGAAAATTGAGCTAGATTAACGTGGGCGTTGAATTCGTGTCTTTTTGAACCTTAAATCAAAACTTACAGATGATTTAGTGCGGAATATCAAGTTGATCGGCTAGTTAAAATAATCATTCTGAACTGAGCATTGGTGCTCCTTGAGTAAAGGCTTATAAATGAAGCATAATGCATGGCATCGTGAAGTTTAGGATAGATTGGATTACTTGGAGGCTTTGTCGTAGCTATTTCGGTCTTAAATTTTGTCACAATATAGAACATTGAGCTAGCTTCAAGTGGGCGTTGGAGTCGTGTCATTCTGAACTCTGAATCAAATGTTAAAGACGATTTAGTGCGGATATGTCAAGTTGATCAGCCAGTTAAAATGATAATTCTAAACTGCTGATTGGTGCTACTTAAGAAAAGGCTTATAAATGAAGCATAATACATGGAATCACACAGTTTAGGATAGATTGGATTAATTTGAGGCTTTTTCTAGCTCTTTCAGTGTCAAATGTGGTAACAATATAGAAAATTGAACTAGCTTAACGTGGGTGTTGGATTCATGTTAGTTTGAGCTCTAAATAAAAAGTTATTGAGAACATGTCAAGTTGATTAGCTAGATAAAACTGTCATTTTAAAATGATCGTTGGTGCTGATTAAGCAAAGGTTAACAAACGAAGCATAATGCTTGGCATCATGTAGTTTGGGATAGATTGGATTATAGGAGGTTTTGTCGTAGCTATTTTGGTCTTAAGTTTTGTCAGAATATAGAAAATCGAGCTAGCTTAACGTGGGCATTTAATTCGTGTCATTCCAAACTCTGAATCAAAAGTTAAAGATGATTTAGTGCAGATATTTCAAATTGATCGGCCAGTTAAATTGATCATTTAAACTGATGACTAGTGCTCATTTAACCAAGGTTTACAAATGAAGAATATTGCATGGCATCACGCAGTTTGGGATATATTGAATTACTTGGAGGCTTTTTCGTAGCTATTTTGGTCTTAAATTTTGTCACAATATAGAACATTGAGCTAGCTTAACGTGGGTGTTGGAATCCAGTTATTCTCAACTATAAATCAAAAGTTACGGATGATTTAGTACGGACATGTTATGTTGATTGGCCACTCGAAATGATTATTCTGAACTGATTATTGGTGCTCCTTCAGTAAAGGCTTATAAATGAAGCATAAGACATGGTATCATAAAGTTTAGGATAGATTGGATTACTTTGAGTCTTTATCTAGCTCTTTAAGTCTCAAATGTTGTCATAAGATTGAATGGAAAATTTAGCTAGTTTAACATGGGCGTTGAATTCATGTCGTTTTGAGCTCTAAATCAAAAGTTAAAGATCATTTAGTTTAGACATGTCAAGTTGATTAGCTATTTAAAATTATCATTCAAAACTGATTGTTGGTGCTGATTGAGCAAAGGTTATCAAATGAAGCATAATGCATGGCATCAGATAGTTTGGGATATATTGGATTATTGGAGGCTTTGTCGTAGCTATTTTGGTCTTAAGTTTTGTCACAATATAGAAAATTGAGCTACCTTAACGTGGGCATTGAACTCGTGTCATTCTGAACCTTAAATAAAAAATTATGGATGATTTAGTGCAGAATATCAAGTTGATCGGCTAGTTAAAATAATCATTATGAACGGAGCATTGGTGCTCCTTGAGTAAAGGCTTATAAGTGAAGCATAATGCATGACATCATGAAGTTTAGATAGATTGGATTACTTTGAGGCTTTTCTAGCTCTTTTTGTCTCAAATATTGTCATAATATGGAAAATTGAGCTAGCTTAACGTGGGCGTTGGATTCATATCCTTTTGAGCTCTAAATCAAAAGTTAAAGAAGATTTAGTACAAACATGTCAAGTTGATCGGCTAGTTAAAATGATCATTCTAAACTGATCATTGGTGCTCATATAGCGAAGGTTTACAAATGATGCATAATGCATGGCATCATGCAGTTCAGGATAGATTGGATTACGTTGAGCCTTTGTTGTATCTATTTCGGTCTTAAATTTTGTCACAATATAGAAAATTGACTTAGTTTAACGGGGGCATTGGATTCATGTCATTATAAACATTGAATCAAAAGTTAAAGATGATTTAGTGCATACATGTCAAGTTTATCAGCCAATTAAATTAATAATTCTAAATTGATCATTGGTTCTTATTGAGCAAAGGTTTAAAAATGAAGCATAATGCATGACATCACGCAGTTTGTTATAGATTAGATTACTTAGAGGCTTTGTCGTAACTATTTTGGTTTTAAATTTTGTTAAAATATGGAAAATTGAACTAGCTTAACGTGGGCATTGGATTCGTGTCATTATGAACTCTAAATCAAAAGTTACGAATGATTTAGTACAGACATGTTAAGTTGATCGCCAGTTAAAACGATCATTCGAAACTTACCATTGGTGCTCCTTGAGTAAAGGCTGATAAGTGAAGCATAATGAATGGCATCACGCAGTTTAGGATAGATTGGATTACTTTGAGGCTTTGTATGGCTTTTTCCGTCTCAATTGTTGTCACAATATGGAAAATTGAGCTAGATTAACGTGGGCATTGGATTCATGTCATTTTGAGCTCTAAATAAAAAGTTAAACACGATTTATTGCGGACATGTCAAGTTGATCTGCTAATTAAAATGATCATTCTTAACTGATCATTGGGGCTCATACAGCAAAGGTTTACAAATGAAGCATTGTGCATGGCATCATGCAGTTTGGGATATATTGGATTACTCTGAGGCTTTGTCGTACCTATTTCAGTCTTAAATTTTGTCAGAATATAGAAAAATTGTTCTAGCTTAAAGTGGGCGTTGGATTCGTGTAATTCTGAACTCTGAATCAAAATTTAAAGATGATTTTGTGCGGACATGTCAAGTTCATTGGCCAGTAATATTGATCTTTCCAAACAGATCAATTGTGCTTATTGAGCAAAGGTTTAAAAATGAAGCATAATGTGTGGCATCACGTATGTTGGGATGATTGGATTAATTATAGGATTGCCGTAGCTATTTCGGTCTGAAATTATGTCACAACACGGAAAATTGAGCTCGCTTAACGTGGGCGTTGGATTTGTGTCATTCTAAACTATAAAACAAAAGTTACGGATGATTTAGTGCGGACATGTCAAGTTGATTGCCTGTTAAAATCATCATTCTAAACTTACCATTAAATGTAGGGGTGGTAGGTTTGGTCTTCAGGCTTGTAAAGAAGAAAAGTATTGAGGGTTCTCTGATGAGGGCATCAAATCGTCTGGCCGGCCAGGAGACCAGAATGGCCGACCAGAATGCTTGCCCAAGACAGCCGGGCCATTTGGCACGTCTACCAGCACAAGCAGTACCGCCGGCCCTACGACCAGCTGGGCCGGACATATCAACACTTCCTGCGGAGAGGCCCAAACCACCGGCCCAACTGGCGGCGACGTGGATGACACCGCAGGCCCAATTGGTGATGCCGCCAGCTCCGGTATCAACCTGGCCAGCTCCGATGACAATTCGGCCAGCTCCTCGCACAGTCCGGCCATTCCAGCTGATTGCACCACCATTTTCACATCAACACAAGGGGACTCGGATCAGCTAAGCTACCAGCTTCAAGGCATGAACCTGGATGAAGTCTCTACACCAGTGGTGCCACCAGGAGCAATGTAAGGAGCAGCACAAGGGCACTCTTCCACAAGTTCAGTTTTTGGGTAGACAAGCTCCTAGAAGATGATCGACAAGGAGCATTGGGCCAAGAGTACAAGGAAGAGTCCAAAGGCTTCTCAACATCACAAATGACTCTAGAGACTTGGGCTTTAGTGGCAAAAGAGGTCAGGGCCCAACGATTCATAATCCTACTCCAAGCCGAAGACTAGGAGCTAGGCGCGTGCATGCCACAAGATCGGCCACCTTCTATTTCTTGGCCGATAGGTAAGAATGGTAAGTTTTCAATTATACAATTGCCTTTTCTGTTTTGCAGGGTAGGAATTAGAAGTTTTATATTTTTGAGTCAAGAACAATTTAAGTAGAAGTCCTTTTTCGGTTATTGCCTTTTTGTAATTTTTCCTTGTGCACTTTTGTAAGTTTTCCATTTTTCTTTTTTTGAGTCGACCCTAAAAGGTCAAGCTGTCGAGCATATTAATAAGGCTCCTTTTTGATATTAATAAAGATAGAACTTTCTTCCTACGAGTTTTCTCTCAAAGAAACTTGTGCGCTTAGAACCCTAGTCGAGACCACCCCTCCTAGCTTCTAAGTTGTGATTTATCACGAGATTCATCACCCCTCGTGTGGTTCACTTCACCTCTCCATCCAATACCCATCAGAAAACCCCTATCCAGAAGCCTAAGGTCGAGTTTCTCACCTAATATTCTCCAAGCAGCCCACACGTGTTACGGCCTTGATTCAAGGCTTGTATCATTTTGGTATCAGAGCTTAAGCTCCTAAAAACAGGTTGTTTCTATCTTTTACTTTACTCTTAGTTCCAATTCGTACATTAGTTTAAGTTTCATTCAAAAAAATCAAAAAATAACATCTAAAATTCAAACCGAGTGCATCTAGCTCCTAAGTGCATCACTAGGGTCTAGAATCTTTCTTTTCATTGCAACTTCGTTTTCCTTTTGTTAAAAGCATAATTTCCATTCTCAGTTGAGTTAAATAAAATAAAAAAGAAAATCAAGAAAATTTCACCAAAAAAAGATCTAGGAGATTTGCATTAATTACTAAGATTTGCAACATTAATTGTAGAATCTTTCCTTTTTTCAAATTTCTCCTTTTCTACTTGCATCTTCCCTACTATAAAAGAAAACTCTCCTACAGGATTCTCAGGAGCAAATTAACTTGTTTTTCTTCTTGTAACACACGATGGCTGAAGGAAATCAGGATGCAACCAAGGCCATGATGGCCATGTTCACGACCCTCCAAACACAACTCGCATCAATCGGCGAGAGGTTGGAGCGCGTGGAGAAGCCGATGAGATTCCAGGGCATAAGGCACGTGAAGGCTGAGCAAGACCCTGCTGAAGGTCCTGATCACTCTAGGACACGGCTAGAATAGGAGGAGCCCCAGCCGGATGGAGATGAGGACGCACAACCCTACGGCTATCACCCTAGACCGAGAGGACCTCCACGGCAACCAGAAGCAGAGGGTAATGGCTACGAGCCCTATGGTCATCACCATAGACCAAGGATGCCCCCTACACATCATGAGGATAGAGATGACTACACCTACAATTGGGTAAACAGTCATGATGTTAAGCTAACACCTCGTAGTTTTGCTGGAAAAGTAGACCACGAGGCCTATCTAGATTGGGAGAGGAGGATGGATCACATCTTCGACCACTACAACCAACCATGCCCTAGGAGAGTCTCCATGGCAGTAGCACAACTCAAGGATAATGTCCTCATCTGGTGAGATCGTGAGGCTTCTGACTGTAGGAGAAGAAGATTGAGGCCCGTAGACTCTTGGGTCGACATGAAGGACCTCATGAGGCAAAGGTTTGTTCAACCTTATTTCCATAGGGATTTGCAACGACGTTTTCGTACTCTTAAATAGGGCAAAATATCAGTAGAGGAGTACTACGAGGAGTTTGAAAGGCTAAGGAACAAGCTGGAGCTCAATGATGATGAGGAGGCATTGATGGCCCAATTCTTGGATGGATTGCAAGAGAGGATCAGCCGAAAGGTGGAGAGACAAATCTACAACGATTTCAAGGACTTGTTCCACCTCTCTGTCCAGGCTGAGCAACACATCAGGCGTAAGGGCCAAGACCTACGCAGCAAGCCTAAGACACCTTGGGCACCAAGCATTGGCACCAAACCCGTAGACAAGGGCAACAGTGTGGAAATCGAATCACGGTTCAAGAGCAAGCCTCCTGAGCAAACCCGTGACCAGAGAGAGCCTAGTAAGTCTTCTAACCCTCAGAGATCACGTGACATCACTTGTTTTAAGTGTAGGGGTCGCGGTCACATCTCAAGGGAGTGCCCAAACAACCGAGTCACGCTGATCACGGAAGCTGGAGAGTATGAGTCTCAAGATGAAGAGGACTTTGAACCAGAAGCAGAATACGGTGACATTGAGTACCCCACCTACGAAAAGGAGCTCTATGCCCTAGTTCGAGCCATGGAGACTTGGCAACATTACTTGTTGTCCAAGGAGTTTGTGATCCACACTGATCACGAGACTCTCAAACACCTCCGAGGGCAAACAAATCTCAAGAGGAGACATGCCAGGTGGATGGAGTTTATAGAGACCTTCCCTTACGTCATCAAGTACAAGAAGGGCACGGATAATGTGGTAGCCGATGCACTATCCAGACAGTTTGCTTTGATATCTACTATGGAAGCAAAGGTCTTAGGATTCGAGCACATCAAGGACCTGTACAAGGATGATCCTGACTTTGCTGAGAGCTACAAGGAGTGTGCCACAGGGACTCATGGCAAGTTCTACATCCATGATGGATTCTTGTTCCGAGAAAGAAGACTGTGCAAACCACAAGGATCTCTACGGGAGCTTATCACACGAGAAGCTCATGGAGGAGGTGTCATGGGCCACTTTGGTGTTGACAAGACACTAGCAGTGGTCAAGGAGAACTTCTACTGGGCACACATAAGGAGGTCAGTAGAAGCCCATTGTGCAAGGTGAATCACTTGCAAGAAGGCAAAGTCCCGAGTGCACCCTCACGGGTTGTATCTCCCTCTGCCCATACCTACACATCCATGGGTGGACATTTCCAAGGACTTCGTTCTAGGTCTGCCCAAGACCAACCAGAAAGATGCTATCTTTGTAGTGGTGGACCGATTCTCCAAGATGGCACATTTCATTCCATGTGCAAAAGTTAATGATGCCACGCAAACAGCCGAGCTGTTTTTCCGGGAGATAGTACGGCTTCACGGAGTGCCAAGGACCTTCGTGTCTGATACAAGCCTTGATTCAAGGATGTATGCGCGTGGGCAGTTTGTAGAAGATTAGGTGAGAAACTCAACCTTAGGCTTCTGGATAGGGGTTTTCTGGTTGGTAAACGATGGAAGGGTGAAGTGAACCACACGAGGGGTGATGAACCTCGTGATAAATCACAAACTTAGAGCTAGGAGGGCTGGTCTCAACTAGGTTCTAAGCGCACAAGTCTCTCTTGAGAGAAAGCTCGTAGGGAAAAAGTTCTACTTTATTAATAATCAAAAAGGTTGTCGAACTACAATGCTGGAAGGAGCCTATTAATATGCTCGACAGCTTGACCTTCTAGGGTCGACACAAATAAAGAAAAAGGAAAGTTTACAAAAGTGCACAAAGGAAAAGATACAAAAGTGCATAACCGAAAAAGGACCTAATCCTAAAATGTTCTTGACTCAAAAATGTAAAGCAACTAGATCCTACCCTGCAAAACAGAAAGAGACATATATTCGAATGTAAACTTACCTTAACTCACCTCACGGCCAAGAAATGGAAGGTGGCCGTCCTTGTGGCATGAACGCGCCTTGCTCCTAGTCTTCGACTTGGAGTAGGGTTAAATATCTTTGGGCCCTGACCTCTCTTGCCACTAAAACCCAAGTCTCTGATGTTCCTTGTGTTGTTGAGAAGCCTTTGGACTCTAATTTTCTCTTCTGGCCCATTGTCCTTAGCTGCTCTTCCTCTAGAAGCTGGTCGACCCATAAGCTGAATTTGTGGAAGAGTGCTCTTGATCTGCTTCTTGTCATTGCTCCTGGAGGTACCACTGGTGTAGATCCTTCCTCTAAGTGCATGTCCTGGAGCTGGTAGCTCATTTGGTCCGAGTCCTCTTGTGTAGAAGTGGAAGTGTGGGTGTACTCGGCTGGATGGCCTGTACCGGCTGGATTGTGCGCGGTACTGGCCGGAATGACTTCAGGACCGGCCAAGTTGATCCCGGAGTCGGCGGTGTCATCAGAGGGACTGGCGGTGTCATCCACGTCCCCACCAAGTGTGCCGGAAGCTTGGGCCTCTCCGCCGGCAATGTTGACCGGTCTGGTCCTATAGGTCGAGGGTCCGGCGGTACTGTCTGGTCCGGCAGGCGCGCCAGATGGTCCTGCTGTCTCGGGCAAGCTTCCTGGTCGGCCAGTCTGGTCTCCTGGCTGGATGTACGACCTGATGTCCTCATCAGTGTCAGACAAGGACATCAGGTCGTACATCCAGCCAGGAAACCAGACTGGCCGACCAGGAAGCTTGCCCGAGATAGCAGGACTATCTGGCACGTCTGCCGGACCAGGCAGTACCGCCGGACCCTCGACCTATAGGACCAGACCGGTCAGCATCGCCGGCGGAGAGGCTCAAGCTTTCGGCACACTTGGTGGGGACGTGGATGACACCGCTGGTCCCTCTGGTGATGCCGCCAACTCCGGGATCAACTTGGCCGGTCCTGAAGGCATCCCGGCCAGTACCGCGCACAATCCAGCCGGTACAGCCGA
>JAEVFF010002012.1:0-21633 GCA_018901945.1 Pugionium dolabratum
CAAGCAATCACATGTCCTACACACAAGTGGAATTCCGTCCAACAAACTTATCCGTTTGTAATGGAATGGAATAGATCGCCACATCAATCCTTTGTGCCACATCAATCCTTTGTGCCACATCAATCCTTTGTGCCACATCAATCCTTTGTGCCACCTGTATCCCTCGTGCCCAAACATTTTCCTAGCTGTTTATGTGTGGCCAGTCGTAACCATCTAACTATCACACATTTAAATCTCTTGGCTCGTCAGCGATCTTAACCTATGAAGCTTGTATGCATCCATAAACCACCACAGAGGTACATGTGAGGGTTTCCATGCATGGCCAAGTACAACCATCCTACGCCCATGAAAGTCTTATTTCCTACAGTACCTAATGTGATTCTCCCGTCTCTAACTGACTCCAACACTTTTTATTCTAATACATTCTCATTTCTTAACACTCATAACATATACTACACGACAACATATTATCAACAACATGCATCCGTTCTCTATTCTCAATTTTATACTAGTTTTTATTATACAAAAGTATATATACATACATATAGGTATCATATATAATCAGTACCTAAATACATGTTATTTATGAAGTAAGTAACATATAAGTATGCTCAACTTAATAATAAACTAAATGTTAATCAGATATATACGTGTATATTGGGAAAACACGAACTCGTTCTTCACTTTTGCTACAAGTCGACGAAAAATGATAAACCTTTCATCTTGAAAAGATTTGTTTTCTCTATTTTGACATCATGATTTTCTATACACCTCATTCTCAAATCGGTTCTCTTTCAACCGAGAGTTAATTATATGTGTCGCAAATGTCCCTGCCAATTTTCAAGTCGAACGGATTACGTTTGCCAAATTCTTATAATATAACTCTACATATTGGTCAATAAAGCATTATGCACATATCATACTTGGTAAAACAACCATAACTATCAAAAAGGATTAAACCAAACAATAAGGTATTTTGCAGACAACGAAATATAGGTCTTACGAATCTTCTCACCAAATTACATATTGATTCAAATCCATTTTACCTTCTTTTTCCTGGTTGTATCCAGACTGGTCGCAGATCAAACTCTGCAAAACATGTTCGGGAAAATAGTTATAACTTTCACACAATATAATTCGAAATGACAAATGCTTGCTGCATTAGCCAGATGAGAGAGTCAAGAACATTTCTACCAAATTTCATATCTTTTGGATCGATTCGTTTCTCATTTATCCCAGAACTGGTCTAATTTGCTTCCTGCATCTTTCTAGGTGTCTATTTTGTCTTTTCATTCGATGGCTAATCGACTGCTGCTCTAATGGCACTCACGCAGGGCTTTGCCACTCGAAACCCTTGCCACTCGAAACCCTTGCCACTCGAAACCCTTGCCACTCGAAACCCTTGCCACTCGAAACCCTTGCCACTCGAAACCCTTGCCACTCGAAACCCTTGCCACATATCTATTCCATGACTTCTTATATAGAGGAGAATGATATCCCTAGATTTAATTGTGTGAAGACCATTTTATCCTTGATGATCAAGTTTGGGATTTCAACATTGAATTTTAGTTTTTTTTTTGGGACACGAAGACAAGTCCAAAACACTCAACGACCTTGTAGATGAGTTTTATTTCTCCCGTTTTCATTTATCTGAATACCGAAGTTTTTTGTTTTTTTTATAAGTTATATTTTTAAAAAAGTCCCAAAATTCAGGATGTTAGAATATAAATGTTAAAATGTCTTGGTATCTTTTCCCTGTCATACCCGTGTTTACTCCAATTTGGACATGTTGTATATTTTTTTGCATATCACTTAGTTCAGAGCATAAATTTACACTTACACTTTTCTACATTGAATTGATCTGTTAAATAGTATATATTGCAGATGGCAATCAAAGAGAGATTTTATCTACTCTAGGCAGTGGGTTCGTGGGCAAGATGGGACATATAGTAAGTAGATACAAACTCTCTTACAATTTTTCCATATATCAGTATGATGCCGGTAGGCACAAAGGTGAAGATTGATTTAGGCCCTGTGACTGGGTTGCTAGGTCGCTAGTGAATTTTCTGGGTTTGAAAGACAGGATTAAATAGAAAGTATATGAAAATCTTTAATATATTATTTGAGAAATATTTAAAAAAATTTTTTTTATCATAACTTGTTATTAATATAAATATCATGTTGACATCAACACAATAAACTTAAAATAAATATATAAATGGATTTAAATTATTAGAATAATTATAATATATGTAATTGTTACTAATTTAATAAGAGAATCAATATATTATATTAAACTAACTAAAAATACTATTAAATCGTATAAAATAAATTTTTTATCTTAATTTACATATACAAAAATTAATATTAAAAATAATTTTAAATAAAAATAAAAATTATATAAATATTTAATTTATATATACTAATAAACAATATTATATAATTTACGAATAAGTATAAATCTAGTTCTATTAATATATTGCAATATCAGATGCTAAAAAAGAAAATCCATCTTGTACTTTTTTTTTCTTGCTCTGAGCGGTGATGAAAATATTGGTAATCATGTAAAGAAACTAAAGAAACCTACATCTAAAATCTGAATTTCACAGTTACAGATTTCGAAAATCTCTGTCAGCTCACCACTTCCCTCTAGAAATCTTAGTCATGCATTCTTCTCTGATAATAGTTATGGATGATTTCTTCATACACATCGTGCGACCTGGAGTCTCATTTAATTCAATTCTGTTCAAAACATCAATCCATTAAATCTCTCGAATTATTCTCTTATACAAAATTTTTGTATGCAGCAATCTTACAGTTTCCAGCAGTGCATAAGAAACGCCCCCCAAAGTCTGGATATCGACGTACAGATATTACTCGTAAGATAACTTCTTTTGATAACCTTTCTATCCGAAGCATTTACCCTTTTTCAATATGCTGCATCTCAGTAAAGGTAAACTACCTTTGTTACGACATTCTCTATCCAAATGTTTTCAACACTGATCTAAATGGTTCTTAGAGGTTCTTTGTCCTTGTGCATAGATCGTTGCTTGTGATTACTTGCCCCTCCATCTCTGCAATAGTGTCGAGTTCTGCAGCTCGTAGGCTCTTGGGCAATCTTATTTGCTAGTAAACCTTTTCACATTGGACGCTGCTTTTATTCTACTGTTCCTTTTGATATTGACTGACTT
The DNA here is from genome assembly GCA_018901945.1 of Pugionium dolabratum. Lineage (NCBI taxonomy): Eukaryota > Viridiplantae > Streptophyta > Magnoliopsida > Brassicales > Brassicaceae > Pugionium > Pugionium dolabratum. Next base: position 3,192 of record JAEVFF010002012.1, read on the forward strand.
TTTGTATACGTTGACTTTCTTCTTTGATACTGGATACGGTATATGCATTCATACTGTGGACATACAGAGCGCCTAGGAAGGCAATATTTGTCTGCTTCGAGACTTTTTATATCTTTTTGTTCTTGTTTATTGCAGCATCCACTTGGGAAATCAGAAACTTGAAAAAGCGCACGGATGCTGAACCTCCAAGCTGTCTTGTAACACACATGCTAGAAGTCCACTCTAAACTTTGGAGCAAATGGAAAAGAACTAGCTACTCAAAGTTCGAAAAAACTATTCCATATGCATTACTCCTCCAAGTAGCAGGTTAAATGCATGCCTTATCTTCTGCTAGATTCCATGTTAGCGTATGAAACACAAAAAATGAGTAGGAAGTCGAGATGTGATTTTGTAGTTTTCATAGAATGGCGACTCATGTGAGACACATCTGAAAATTTAACTGTGTTATGATGTAGATTAGCAATCCTATCCGCATTTGTTGGGGATAAAAGTATGTTTCTTCATGCTCCTATTGTAACAAATGGGAATCTTCTTTTTTGGGCATAGAAGTTGATAGAATTTAGTTGGCACGCTATTTAATGTAACTGCCTGACCTGTGATCTACATTAGAGATGTCACAAGTTCCATGCAATTTATGTTTTCTTGTTAGTGGAATATCAGGTCTGAAGGAGTACATTGGAGCCAACCCAGCCTTCAAGTATGAAACTTCCGCCACTGTTGTCCAGTCCAATTTATCAGATGTTCCCAATGGTGAATATGTAGATGAGGAAATGGAGGAGCAGTTTTATGATGCCACAGATTCATCATCTGATGAAGAGGAAAGTGATGAAGATGAGGACGGGCAGGACCAAAAGGTAAACTGGTTTTGCTTTCTTTTCGTCTATTTATAAATTTATTTTCATATTTATAGTGTAAAGAATCACAAATAGACATTAAAAGACAATATTTCTTCTATATGGAGATAAGTGGGATTAGAATAAAACATCCAAAATGCAGAAAGTGTTTCCCCTAGTATAAATAGACAGACCCTTGACAAATCCAATAAACCTCCAAAGCATTCTCTAGTTTAGATGATTCTCACAGCCGAGACTTCCATATACTAAATTATTAAGGCCAAGCACTCTAAATAATTTCCTAAATTAAGAAATATAGAGAATACGCACCACACATAATCTAAAGTTCAAAGTTCCTATTAAGTATCCGTGTACAGCCCATGCGGTGAGCAATTTGTATGCGAAGTTGTTAATATGTTGTTTCAATTTGAAGTACAGGAGATAAAAGTTAAACTGAAGAATGTTTCATGGGCAATCGCTAGCTTATCTTTGAAGCGGCCTAAAGGTTCTCTCTTTACTTGCTTTATAGTTCATTAAGTTTAAGAACGGCTACTCATAGACAGTATAATGGATCCATATCTGTCATTGATAATTTATGATGAGTAACTTGGGGACCTTAAAGACTAAAAAGAATGTATGTCAAATCATCTTAGTCTGTGCTATCTGCGATCAAAGAAAATGAGTGAATAATACACCTATTATTGGCATTTGTTCTAAAATTATTCAACTGTTTCATAGTATATGTATGCATTTACGTAAAACAATCTTACTATAGTTTGATGAGAATGTAATATATATAGCCGTTGGTTACCATTTCAGATTTGGTCCATTCTTGACTGCTATGTTTCGTGAAAGGGACCAATTTCTAGATTCGCAAAATTTGGACTCAGATTAGAATTGAAAAACACATTATTTTTTTTGAAATCTCAGTGTGCATTATACATCAACTTTATTTGGACTACAGCTCCAGGCGCAAGTAACGTATTAGATGCTGGTGTTGATCCTGTGAATCTCGATCCAAGTTGGTTCCAAGGATCCCTGCGCAAAGGAAATGGTGATAAGGACTCAAATTGCTGGAATTCTCCTAGTGGCATGGGGTTTATGATCAGGGGAAAGACCTACCTAAAAGACAATGCAAAGGTAACTTTATATTCTTGCATCTTCTTCAATATGTCTACAGTTGATTTCATACTTTGTTTGAAAAGGGCCTGTTTCGTAGATGCCACTGCGCTCAGAGGTCCTCCCTGACTCAACCATGTTTCTGAACTTGTTCTGATGTTCTGAATTTTTTTGTTTATTTATCTCTCTCTGCATGCATCAATTTTCCAGATTGATTTCTGATTCTGAAATATTGAGATCGTGAGTTGGATTATCTGAAAAAGCGCGTTCAACAATTGTTCCCCTTCTGATACTTGTTAAAAAGCGCGTTAAACTGCGTGCAAATTTAATAGTATCTATGATAATATTTAAGGTGATGGGTGGGGAGCCCCTTCTGACACTTGTATCAGTGGATTGGCTTAAAGTTGATAAAGCTGTAGACAACATCGCTCTGCATCCGAAATGTCTTGTCCAGGTACCTCAATTATATAAAGTGTAAAGACGATGAATCTCATCGCAGGAACCATGTCGTTTATAATTTGACTTCATTTTTCTCCTCTTCACCTTGTGTGTAAGAATAGTGATCGTCTGTTAGTTAACTAGTAGTAAATTTGTGTGTACAAGTAAGAAAAAAATATACAAACTTTGTGTATATACGCTCCCTTGGTTGAAGCAGCCTGATTTGGAAGTTTCTCATTTGTAGTCAGAACCTGGGAAAAAGCTGCCATTCATCCTTATCATCAATCTTCAGGTGTGAATACTATCCCTAACATAAACTCTATATATCCATCAATCTTTTCCCCAATACTAATTTCCGAGCTAAACCTCTTGTTCATCTTTGTTTACTCTCGTAAGGAACAACATGCCACACACATGCACAAACTACCATCACCATTTCTCCATACCTTTGTCTACCCAACTTCAAATTTTATTAATAGTAAATGGGTCAGGTTTGTCTACTGAAGATGTCAAAATATTTATTTTTCTACCGTTTTCAGGTACCAGCAAAGCCTAACTATTGTTTAGTCCTCTACTATGCTGCGGATCGACCTATAAGCGAGTCTTCCTCCCTGGGAAAATTTGTGGATGGGAGTGACAGTTACCGCGATGCAAGATTTAAGTTGATTCCAAGTATTGTTCAGGTGAGAAAACTCTGCTCTTTCTCGTTGTCTCTGAAGAATAGTAATCTTTGATTACATGTTAACATTCATGGTGAATCACAGGGATATTGGATGGTCAAGCGAGCTGTTGGAACAAAAGCATGCTTGCTTGGTAAAGCTGTAACCTGCAAATACCTGAGGAAGGATAACTTTTTAGAGGTATAATAGTTTCTCTTTTTCCTCTGTTCTTTGATTGCAATGCACTAGGTTTCCTTAACAGATGCAAAACTTGTGTTTTTAGAAGGAAAAAAATGAAAATTGTATTTTTTGAGAAAAAAATGAAAATTGTATTTTCTAGAAAAAAATGAAAATTTTATTTTTTAGAAAAAAATGAAAATTGTATTTTTTTGAGAAAAAAATGAAAATTATATTTTTTAGAAAAAAATAAAAATTTTATTTTTGAGGAAAATGAAAATTGTATTTTTTTTAGAAAAAAGAAAATTTGTATTTTTTAGAAAAAAATAAAAATTGCTTTTTTACTTATCATATATGGAAGAAATATCAATGTTTTTCTCAAACGGCAAATTCTTGAAATACCATAATTTGAAATTTTTTATTTTTTTAAAATATCAAGTGTTTTTTTCTAAAATATCACAAACTTAATATAAAAAATGCTCAAAATCATTTTTAATGAGAGAATTTTAAACATTAAATTGGAAAGAAAAAAAACCTAAACACAATGTTAGTTATTTTATAATTTATGTAGAGTAACAAGTTTATTCATTTTTACTATTATTAATAAAAAACTAATGGCTATATGTTAGTTACTTTATAATTTATGTAGAGTAACAAGTTTCTTCATTTTTTACTATTATTAATAAAAAACTAATGGCTATATTTTTAGAAGAAAACTTAACATCTACGATATTTTAGTGTATTTTTCTTTAAAAAAGCAGTGCGGGTCTCAAACATGGTTTGCTGAGTTCTCATGAAATCATGGGTGTTGCAGATTGATGTAGATATTGGTTCATCGGCTGTTGCCAGGAGCGTAATTGGTCTGGTCCTTGGTTATGTCACAAGCCTCATTGTTGATCTAGCCATCTTGATTGAGGTTCCTTTACTTTCTCACTGCTAAAGTTTATCACGATAAAAAATATTTTAAAATATCATAAAGAAAGTTTTTTTTTTCAAAGTATTAGCAATAGTTTTATTTTTTTCAAAAATATAATTAAATTTGTTTTTCAAGAAATTTGCACTAAAAATATAATAGTTTTTTTTTTCAAAATATAAATTCAATTTTTTTCAAGAAATTTTCACTAGAAAATATTTTGAAGTATTCATAATTTTAATATTTGGACTATGTTTAGTATTTAGGGTTTGTGTAATATCTAGGTTTTATAGTGTAATATTTAGGTTTTATAGTGTAATATTTAGGTTTTATAGTGTATTTAGGTTTTATAGTGTAATATTTAGAGTTTATAGTGCAATATTTAGGGTTATTTTAGTTTTGTGGTATGGTATTTTTTCAATAAAAATTTAATAATGTTTATTAGAAATATTTAAATCATTGATGGTATTTTTGAAAAAAAATTAGGATATTTTGAAAATTGTTATGATATTTTGAAAATTGTTATGATATTTTGAATTTTGTTATGAAGAAAACAAGTGTGCTTTGGGGTTGGTTGCACATCTATTTGAATGCAATATTCATTTGAATCTTCAACAACCATATGCCAATGCAGGGAAAGGAGGAGATAGATTTGCCGGAGTATATTCTGGGGACTGTTCGGCTTAACCGAATAGACCTGGACTCAGCTGTTTCGTTTGAGGTTTGAGACTTCAGAGGTTTGAGACTTGAGGTTTGATACTTAAGAGGCTTGAGACTTAAGAGGCTTGAGACTTAAGAGGCTTGAGACTTAGACTTGATTGACTAAAATAATTATTATCTGAGGCTATTTTTTATATACTTATTCTATGTAATAATTACTTAAGATAAATATGCCATATAATATATTTTATATTTAGTACTATAAATACCAAGACTAATAGTATACCACGAATCAAATGCTGAGATATCCTTAAAACTTAAAACAAAATCTCAAATGTCCCATCTAATATTTTTTATTTATTTTAAATTGAAAAATCTAAATAAATAATGAAAATATTTGAAAGTTCGAAGTCTTTACATGTCCAACTAGTATATATTTTTTTCAAATCTATTTAAATCGGGTCAACTCAATTTTTTTTTTAAAAATATTTTCTTATTTAATCGAAATTAGATTAAAAAACATAAAACTGCTTTCTCCTCTATTTTTTCAAAATCACCATTCCCCTTCTGCCACTTTCTTCTTCAACTTCATTATTCTCTTTTAATCTTCTTCTCCTTCTTTCTCCACTCTTCTTACTCGAAGAACACATTCAAACTCGTCCCACTCCAGTTGAACATTCATCCATTCTCTTATTACTGTTGCGATCTTGGAAGTAGTTTAAAACCTGGAGATTATCATCTTCTTTCTTTTGATTATTAATTCGTACAACTATAAATCGAAGTAAAACTCGGTAAAACTTTGTAGTAAATTTGATGTTTTCTGGTTTGTAGTAAACTTTGTAGTAAAACTTCATTTTTCGACGTCATGGAGCATTTTCCTGTACATCTACCATACGAAGCTGAACTTGGTGGACTTGTGCAATATAGGTGGATGTATCCATTTGAAAAGTTTTTTAAAAAACTAAAAAGCAAGGCGAAGAACAAACGATATACTGCAGGGTCGATTGTTGAATCATATGTGAATGATGAGATATCTTACTTCTCGGAACATTACTTTGCTACGCACATACGAACGAAAAACAGGTAACCTAAATTAATTGTTATGTTTATGAATTAATTATTTTATTATATATGAATGTAAGTAATATAATATATATAAACAGGTCTACAAGATTCGATGAAGGTGACATGCTAGTATATCCGGATCCCGGAGTACCGGATATATTTACGCACATGGGTCATCCAAGTTGTAAATGTAAAGAAATATGGCTCTCCGAAAAAGAATATAAATATGCACATGCATATGTATTACGGAATTGTGAATATTTTCGGCCACTATAAAGGTATATGAAAACAATTAATTGCATTTATTACATTTCAGTTCATTGTATTAAGAAATATATATTAATTTTAATATTTACTTTTGTAGCATGTTTGAAGATCATATTCGATGTACATATCCATATCTTTCGGAAGATGACATTTCATCGAAAAGAGAGGAAGAGTTCCACATATGGGTTAGGGATTATGTATATTTAATTAATTATTTGACATGTATATTATATTTTATTTATTAATTTGGAAATACTAATTAAGTTTAATTTTTGATATATGATCATAGGTCAATTCATGCACTTCCACAGATTCACGTGTCTTTTCTATATGGGCTCAAGAATTAGTTCAAGGTCCGATGAATAAAGCGTCCACTTGGACGATGCATTTTACAAGAGGTTATATGTTCCACACGAAGAAACATGGATATAGGAGAAAGACATGTAACTACAGTATTTGTGTGAAGGGGGACAATTACTCAGATGCATCTGATGAAGCTGATTTCTACGGAATTTTAATAGATATCATTCACCTTGAGTATGTTGGACTCCTAAATTTGAAGATCACGCTTTTTAAATGTGAATGGTACGATCCTACGCTCTCGAAAGGTACTCGGAAGTCAGAAAATGGCGTCGTTGATGTTTTATCATCGGGGAAATACTACAAATACGAACCATTTATTCTCGGTACGTATTCGTTAATAATTTACTATATAATTAATTTTGTTAAAAGTATATAACTAATTTATATTTGAATACTTATGATGTATCATCATCTCAAGCAGATCAAGTTTGTTATATTCCCTATCCGCACACTAAATCATCATCAAAACAAACATGGCTCAATGTTTTAAAGTTAATCCAAGATCTAACATTTTGGAGAAATACAAAAACAAAGACGAGATTGGCCTCTTGCAACAAGAAAATGATAAAGAGGTAATGCTTGTTCAAGAGATAGAAGTAGATTGGTTGGTCGATGTTGATTTCGATGTTGGAGATGCGGAACTAGAAGATAAATTTCAATGTAATATTTCATCTTCAGATGATCACGAGAAAGAAAAAATGTAATAAATATAGTTATGCTATTATGTATTTTGTACATATGATTTTTATATAATTCAATTTATACCCAATAACCATAAAAATGTGATTTTTTTCAGTAATTGTGACTGATTTGCCACCACTTTGCCACTGCATTGGCAATGTGGTGGCATTTCAGTCACAAAAATTAAAAGTGGTCGCAAATCAGTGGCAAATATGCGACTGATTTGCGACCACATATGATAAATTCACATTTTCCCTAAGTATTTTCTACATTTAAAACTTGTATTTCCAAATTAATGTGACTACTAACCATTATAAGGGCTCACATATATTGAACACCATATTTGTAATGATTTTATATATAGAAAACATTTGAAATGTATATAAGAGATATAAGGTTAAGTAAATTTGTTAAGTGTTTTAGATAAATTATTTGAGAATTTGGTAAATGTTATTGTTTTCATAGTAATTGAAATTTGTATAACTTATAATCAATTAATCAATCTTATATAATTATATGTATTCATCAAAATATCAAAATTTAGGGTTTAGGTTATTATTTGTGACTGATTTGCCACCAATTTGCCGCTGCATTGGCAATGTGGTGGCATTTCAGTAACAAAAATTAAACGTGGTTGTAAATCAGTTGCAAATTTGCGAATGATTTGCGACCACATATGGTAAATTCACATTTCTCCTAAATATTTTCAACATTTAAAACTTGTATTTCCAAATTAATGTGACTACTAACCATTATAAGTGATCACATATATTGAAAACTTTAATTGTAATAATTTCATTTTTAGGAAATATTTGACATGTATATAAGAAGTATAAGGTTAAGTAAATTTGTTAAATGTTTTAGGTAAATTATTTGAAAATTTGGTAAATGTTATTGTTTTCATAGTAATTGAAATTTGTGTAACTTATAATCAATTAATCAATCTTATATAATTATATGTATTCATCAAAATATCAAAATTTAGAGTTTAGGATATTATTTGTGACTGCTTTGCCACCACTTTGCCACTGCATTGGCAATGTTGTGGCATTTCAGTCACAATTAATACATGTGGTCACAAATCAGTTGCAAATTTGCGACTGATTTGCGACCAGTAATAAATTCAATTTATATAACTGTTGTCGCAAATCAGTCCCAAATTTGCGACTGATTTGCGACCACGAGTAATAAATTCGAATTATTTAACAGTAGCCGCAAATCAGTCGCAAGATTGCCACTGATTGTTTGAATGTTTTCGGTTCCCACCAAACTAATTGATGGTCGCAAATCAGTCACAAATTTGCGACTGATTTGCGACCACTTCATTAAATTCAAATTTTGCCACTGATTTGCGACCACGTACGTGGTCGCAAAAAAATATAAATACTCGAAGATTTTCCCTCATTTTTCAGAATTCACTAAAAACTTCTCAATCAAAATCCTCTCTAAACACATTCTAAACGCTTTTTAGTTTAAAAATCATTTAGAAAAAATGGCAAGTAGTGGTAGGTCGTTGAGAGGTCGTGCAAGATGATCTATCCCATCGTTTTTTGGCCGTAGAACTTCTTCGGCCTCCTCGAACCCTTCACCATCCGCTAATAGAGCGACATCCCGTCTCCCTCCGCAATATACATTTACCCCTCACTCCGTTCCTGAAACCCAAACACCTCCATAGTTTCAGAAATCGGATGAACATGAGGAGGAAGAAATTCCCGACTGCAAAACGGGAACGGAGGAACAAACTATCACTCTTGATAGTTTGTTACAAACTTCGGGATGCGAGCAGTATTTGACAGTGCTGTCTCCACAAGCGGCATCAAATTCAATGTGGTAATAATTTTTTTAATTTTTTAATTTTTTAATAAATATTTATTATAATTTTAATAATATATATATAAAATTAAAATTTCTTTGTATAATTGAAATATTAGGTTTGACCGCGATAATGGGGCTATTACCCGTCAAATTGCAAAAAATTTGAAAAATAAATTTGATGGCCCGTACTATAGTTGGACAGTCGTACCTGCTGAGAGACAGGAAAAATATTTTATAGAGTTTGCGGTAAGAATTTTTTTTTTAAAAAAATTTTTATTTAAAAATATTTAAACAAATTTTAATATTTAAAATATTATTTTGAAGCAATCGTACACCTGGGATCCTATGATCACCCCGGTGGTACGAAAAGAGTTCGAGAACGTCTACGTAAGACAGATGAAAGGGATGGTGAGCACGGTTCATACAACCGGCAAACGTCACCGATGGTAAGTCATTTTTTTCTTTAAATTTAATTAACATTTTTATTATTAATTAAATAAAATTTATTTCAATATTTGTGAAGAAACATAATTTGAGATGACCAGTCTCAATAGGTGAGGTCTTTATAAAGACTCACACAAGACCGGATGATTCGTATGTAGATTTGAAAGCAAAATAAATCTGTGAAGCATACGAACAAAACATCCAAGAGAAGATGACGATCGTGGAGGTCGATCCAACAGAAACATTTGATGGAACTTTCCGTCCAATTGAGCTGACTCCAGAACAGAAGAATGAGATCTTCATTCAGGTAAATTTTTTTTTTCAAATTTTGTTGTTATAACATATTTTTATAATTAATTAAATAATTAAATTTATTATTTAATTTTTTTTTGTTATTTTGTAGTCTTCTGTTGCGGATGATCGAGGCCATCTTTATAGACTCGGTAGTCTGAACCACGTACATTCTACGGGTAGACATAATGGAGTGCAAACCAATTCTCTCGAGTACGTAATGCTTCAAGAACAAAACGCGTTAATTGAACAACAAAACGCACAGATTTTGGAAGCAAATCAGAAGATGGAAGAGCTGAATAGAGAAAACCAAAAGAAGATCTCGAGCATGGAGATGCTCCTCGGGTATTTTCAATGGACGGATCCCGCATTCGCCTCCTATATGCGGGATAACGATTGCACAGGGGAACCATCGACGGCTCTGACCCCGACCCCATTCTCGCCTTCGGATTTCCAATTTCCGCCGCCTGAAAATTAAATTTTTTTTCATGTAAATTAAATTTTCAATAATAAATATTAAAATTTTTATTTTTAATTTTTTATTCAATATTTTATATTAATTAATTCATATATATTTTTTATTTAATATTATAATATTTATTATTAATTAATAAAAACTATTTATAATATTTAATAGTTTAAAAAATATAAATTTATGAAAATATTCATAATTAAGAATTTAAAAATATTATTAAAACATAATAATTTTGGAAATTAATTTTCAAATAATGTTATTATAAATTAATAAAAAATTAAATAATATTAATATTAAAACATAAATTATAAACTATTATATTATTATTTATAAAAAATTAACTAATATTAATATTAAAACATAGTAATATAATTTATTATATTACTATTTCTAATTAAACAATATTAATATTATTATTGAAATTAATTTTGAAAAATATTATTAAAATTTATATTTATAAAAATTATTTTACAATTATTTTGAAATAATTGAAATCTTTTGAAATTAAATTTAAAAAATATTAATATTTTTATTTTCAAAATATAATAATTATTTCAATAATAATTTTAAATTATATATATTTTTTAAATCTAATTAAGTTGTAGTCGCAAATTAGTCTTAAATCAGTCGCAATTTTTGTCACCGATTTGCGACTCCTTGATACATGTGGTCGCAAATCAGTCACAAAAAATTGTGACTGATTTGCGACTACAGGAGAAACGCAGTCGCAAATCAGTCACAAAATTTTGTGACTGATTTGCGACTACAAGAGTAGTGCAGTCGCAAATTAGTCATAAAATTTTGTGACTGATTTGTGACTACATATTTCGCAACCACATATGTAGTCGCAAAACAGTGCCAAAATTTGTTACGGAAATTCAGTGGCCAATTAGTCGCAAAATAGTCACCATCAAGTGGTCGCAAATTAGTCGCAAAATGAACCACTATTTCCGTGGTCGCAAATCAGTCACAAATTTTCGACTGATTTTTTTTGCGACTACTATTTTGCGACCACTTCACGTGGTCACAAAGTAGTCGCAAAATACAGTTTTGCGACCACTTTGCGGCTACTTCCATGGTCGCAAAACAGAAGTTTTCTTGTAGTGCATGATGCTTTTGTCAGATTAAAACAAGCATTGGTAAGTGCATCAACAGTACCACCTGATTGGGATCTTCCTTTCGCAGTAATGTTTGATGTAAGGGATTACTCTGTTGGAGCAGTTCTAGGACAAAGGAAGGATCGTAAATTGCATGTCATTTACTATGCTAGTAGAACCCTTGATGAGGCTCATATGAAATATGCCACCATTGAGAAGGAGTTATTGGCCATAGTGTTTACATTCGAGAAATTCAGATCCTACCTGGTTAGGTGATTGCGCACACTAAAAATGCAGCACTACGACCCTTGTTGGCAAAGAAAGACGCCAAACTAAGGCTTTTGCGTTGTATTTTACTCTTACAGGAATTTGACTTGGAATTAAGGATAAGAAAATAATCAAAATGGCATAGCAGACCATCTATCAAGAATCTGGGTTGATGAGTTGCTACCAATTAATGATTCCCTACCAGAAGGTCGAGTCAATTTGGTTAAAGTCTTCAAGATGAATGATGTATTGGATGAAGCAATAATGTCGACTTCAATGGAAATGAGTCTCCCCTGATATGCAGACTTTTTGAACTATTTGGCTAGAGATATGGAGCCACCAAAGTTCCAAGGTTATGAAAGAAAAAAGTTCTACAAAGATGTCCATCATTACTACTGGGATGAGTCGTTTATACAGACTAGAAAAGGAAAAAATATTTCGAAGATGTCTATTTAAGGGGAAAGTACGTTGGATCGTGTTTCATTGTCAAGGTTCAGATTATGGGGGACATTTGGTTACATACAAGACAGCTGCCAAGGTTCTTCAAGCAGGTTTATGGTGGCCAACCATGTTTAAGAATAGCAACGATTTCATATCGGCAAGAGTAATGAGATGCTACAAAGCCCAATCCTCGAGGTTGAATAATTCGACGTTTGGGGAATTGACTTCATGGGACCGTTTCCTTGCTCCTACGAGAACCAGTACATACTGGTGGTGGTTGAATATGTCTCTAAATGGGTTGAAGTTGTAGTCAGTCTGACGAATAATGCAAAGATCATTCTTAAACTGTTCAAGACAATTATTTTCCCACGGTTTGTAGTTACCAGGATATTGATAAGTGATGGAGGCACCCACTTCATCAAAAAAGTCTTTGAAAACCTTTTGAAGAAGCATGGGGTTAAGCACAAGGTAACCATGCCGTATCACCCTCAGACATCATGTCAGGTGAAAGTTTCAAACCGTCATATCGATACTATATTGGAGAAGATGGCGGGAAAGACAATGAAAGGCGGCCAAGTTAGACGATGCCTTGTGGGCATACCGGAAAGTGTATAAGACGCCTATTGGAACAACTCCTTTCAACCTCCTCTATGAAAAATCTTGCCATCTTCCGATAGAAATCGAGTACAAGGCGCTTTGGACAACAAAACTCCTGAAATTTGAGCACAAGACAACCCCCTAGAAACGCATTATATAGCTGGAGGAACTTGGAGATATTAGAAAAGAAGCATATGAAAGTTCAAGGATCTACAAGACAAAGGCCAACGCATTTCACGACAAAAAGCTCATAAAAAGAGATTTTAGAGCACGGGATCAATTTTTGATTTTTAAGTCCCAGTTGAAGTTGTTTCCTAGGAAGCTCAAATTAAGATGGTCTGGATCCTTCGAGATAAAAGAAGTCCACCCCTACGGAGCAATTGTGTTGATCAACCACTTGGGATAAGAGTTTAGCGTGAACGGGAAAAGTTGAAGACCTACTTGGCCAATGTGATGTTTGAGGAAAGTGATACGGTTTCTCTTCTCGATGCTCCAACCGCCTAAGGATTGGCACCACCAAGCTTAGATACGAAAAACAAATTCGTTTGGGAGGCATTCCCATGTTATCCTTGTATATAAATATTTTTCAATTTTCATTCATTGGTTACTTTACACTTGTTTTAGTTTTCTATTTTTCAGGTGAAAAATGCGCAGAAGAATGTGCTTGAACCATCCACCCGTTGGCTGATCTCTCAGGCCAATCATGGACAGACCATGACGGGGAAGTTTCTGAAATCATGTGATCGGCCCGTTGGCCGATTGCATGAACCAATCCGCGAATCAGTCTAGCTCAAAAATTCCCTGGAATCCCACGATCGAGCAATGGACTATCATGGACGCAACGTGGAATACCTGGATGCATGCGATCGGGACAACACGAGTAACTCGGAATCCCTGGACGTAAACGATCGGACACCACAAGCAACGTAGGAGCCCTGAACGCCTACGATCGGCACGTTGACCTATCGCCCAAGCCGGATCCCACGACGTGAATACGCGATTGCGCACAGTTACGCCCACCCTATCCATAGAAACAAAAACAAATTTTACCTTCTTCATTTCCATTGTTGCAACCTCCAAAGAAAAGAGGGAGAGGGAGAGTCACCCATTGCACTAATCAATTTCACACAAATTCCTTGAGTTTAATGTACGATTCTTCATCCCTAAATTTGTCTACTCATTCAATCATCATCAACATCCAAGATATGCACACTATTCTCCCCCTACTATTCAATTTCTCCAATTTTCATTCAAGGAACAATTTTCCATGGAAACTTGTGCTTGTAGAGTCAAATTTGTTCTCTTATACTTAAATTCGTGAATTTTTTTCAATTATTTCATATTTAAAAGAAAAAATTGAAGTTTAGAGAAATTAGGATTCTTCAAAAAAATTGGGCAATTGAGAATTTACGGTTTCCTTTTTGTATTAGTTTGGAAAGGCTAATTGGACTAGTGCATCTGGAGATAAAAAATTAGATTTCTCACAAGTGTAACATTGTTGTCAATAATTGGACATTAAGGGAAGTATTTAGAAATTTGGAAGAAAAGTATCACAAGGCTTATACTCTCTTAAATGTTTAACTCCTTTGTGATTTGGCAAATTGAGCAAAACGATAGAAATTGGTCCACTGCGGTAATTTTGATTGCACCTTACTTGACTATTTTGATTTTGTAAAAAAATGGCTCCACGTGCTCCATCGAAAAAAGGTTCGTCTAGCTCCAAAGCCAATGACTACAACACGGCAAAAGAAGATGGCCACCACAGTCAAACCACAAAAGGAAATACCTCAAATGTACTATGGATACTCTTACAAATATTGAGTGCACTGAAATGAAGGAAAACGTGCTCAAAGACCTCAACAAAATCCACAATTCCATCCGACAAGGTTCCTCACCCCCATGTTACTGAGAGAAATGGGACTATATGATGATGTCAAGGAATTGCTGGGGAAAATGGAGCTGAGCTGCTTTGCAACATTCCAGATGCCAATTTATCAGAGGTCATGGGGCATTTCTTGCCAACGGTTTAAGTTCAGTACTTGAATCTGAGCAACAGTGAACCATATCTGAAGTTTAATGTGGAACAGAACGAGTACATTATCTCCATCTTCGACATATGTGCTATATATAAATATCCTAAGGAACATGGTGTGATTACCAGATTTTAAAATGCCCATCTGTTCTAGGATACCATCGCACACAGCCCCTACAGCGGAGGAGCGTCAAAAATGGCTAAGGTGAGAAACCTGGTCATGAGGGTTGCTTTAAGTTTATGGCCAATACATTATTTGCCAAGAAAAACACAGGGGCAGTCAGGATGAGTGAGCTTTGCCTTCACTTCTAATGGTTGAAGCATATCATCATCAACGACAACAATGAGCCATTTGCAGACCACCTAGGCGATGATGTGAACATCAAGTGCATCATTGCTAGGGAATTGAAAGTGTACAACGTGTGGACGCACACAACTACCGACCCTTATCTATACATCAGTAGCGTGCTTACGCCAATCTTCCACCAAGTCGGAGTGCCACTAGAGTTCCATTATGAACATCCACCGACAAATGAGCTAAATTACACTTATATGGTGAAGTGGGAGTTCTTAAAAGACGTCGATGATGAATCAGTAGACCCATTCATTTTCGAAGAGGAGGATGCTTGCAAACAGATTTTTCAGCTGCCAAACCTAGAGAGAACACACATAGGCAGCTTGGAAAACGTAATGTTCTAGCATGGTGATCAACCACTTAGCCCTACTCCTAAACTCCTATCGAGGAAGGTGGCGATGAACAAGATGGTCAAGAAGAGATTCCTAGTACAAATCAATGAGGATCATTCCACCACCTCGCTTTACTAGACCTCCCTTTCAAGCCAAGAAAGACCCAAGAGAAAATTTTCTACCAGGCGTACAAGACTCAACAAAGAATCAACAAATGGACATGAAAACTTCTTGAAAAGCTGCAAAGGAAGTTGAGGAAAACACCAGGGTATGTCTCATATGAGAAGGAGCTCTAGAAAGAAAATGAGGAATATAGCAAAGGAGGAGATGAGGGAGAGACGCAGGAGGAAGAGGAACTCGGCAGAGCGGAGAACGAGGAAAACAAGGAGAACAAGGAGAGCGATTCAATAAAGAGTTCCTCCGCCAAGCCAAGAGGAAAAGACAAGGGAAGCAAGCTCCTCTCATAACTAAAAGGTACCACACACTCGTTTTGTAAATATAACATTTTATTTTTCTTTGTTAGAGCCTCTTCTTTGTATTAATCTTCTCACTGAGACGGTTTTGTTTTCTAGTTATCTAATTGCCAAGGAAATAATATGATAAACTGAATTTCATGGATGAAACGTATGGACCATGGGTAAGACAATCGACTCGGGATAATTTTTCATTGACTAACGATGTTACATATTCGATTAATAAATTCCTAACATATATAGCAATTTCTACAAGACTAATCTACTCTCCTGGAAATACCCAATTTACTAGCTTATAGATTAATCTAAGTCAACCATAATCAACTGACTAGCAATCATTAAATTCTGGCTCGTCTTAGTCTATTAATCACTTTAAACATCAAATCTCGTTGGCTAAAATGTAAGAAGCACAAATAGGACTTACATGCACATTTTGTCAAATACCTCTCACAAGCAAAATATCATAACTGTAGGGATTAATCATCTACTTCAATCCTATCATTAACCACATCTTAATCATGATGAATTTGTAATCTAATCAACTTAAACATCATCAATCAATATCCAATTCCCCTAATCTATCTTACCTACAATCCATAAACTAAACTACTCACACATGATACTTGTAATAACAACAACAATCAAATAAACAATGAAAGACATAAATAAAGATAGGAAATAGAATTTCTTTACTAGAATAGATAAAAAGTTGCAAGAAACAAGCCCCTAACTTGCTAGGAGAAACCTAAATTGGCCAAGAAAGATAAACCGCTCAGCCCAACTCCTCACTCCATATCGATGGTGATGAACCGAGGACGGTGGCGACGAACCAGATGATCAGGAAGAGATGCCTACTACACAGGAAAGAGGACCATCCCACCAGCTTGTTTTTACCAAACCTCCCTTTCAAGCCCAGAATGAGGCGGGAGAAATTTTTGTACCAAGCGTACAAGACTCAGCAAAGAATCAACAAATGGATAGAAAAGCTTCTTGAGAAGCCGCAAAGGAAGTTTAAAAAAACAACAAGGTACGAATGCATGTCCTAAATTATAGAATGCATTGCAATATGAGAATGAATGTCAAAGGGTGGATAAATGAAAATGCTCATGAAGACAACAAAAATAGTTGGAAAATGCAAAGTGAAACAATGCAAAAACTATTATTATCAACTTCCATGGACTTACCTTTTACTCGTACTCGAGGAAAATAAGCAAAGAAAGATCGAAGAAGAGGTCTGGAAACTAGACCTCCTAACCAAAAATATCCACAAAGATCTAATCCCAAAATCCTTAACAAATACTATTATGATGCATGAATCAAACCTACTTCCCAGTAATCTCTCACACATGCCATAATGTCAAGCTCAAGTCATGCCATGCACAATCAAATCCCCTAACCTATTAACATTTAATTAAACACATAGGTAATCCATATAATGCATCAGTCAAGACAAGTTCATTTGGCTTGAGAGAAATGGTTTCAAAGGTGAGATGTGGCAGTTCAATTAGGCACAAGGGTTCTCTCAAAATAAATGGAACTTTCACAAAATACTAAGAGTCAAGAACAATGATGCATACAAGGCAAGACTTCTACCTTATCATAAATCCGGTTCAATCCCATCCTAAGTGACTTTTACCCTTTCAAGGCTTTCTTTAACCTACACTTTCTCTTTTCTCACTTGGAACCTCTCTTTTAGGCTTTTGGTGGGTGGGCGAGGGGGGCACAATCAATTAAGTATATGAGAATCTCTTCTTTTCTAGCTTTTTTTTATTCTTTTCTCCTCTACCCATTCATAAATAATATAGGCTTTTGCCTTCTTTAAACATTTAAATGAATTTTAACTTCAAAACTTAGAGTTATCTTTCGCAATTTTCAATCCAATTCTCATGCCTTTTTCTTATGCACAATCCCCACACATTCCCTTTTTCGTTTCCTCTCATTCTGTTTCCTTATTTTCTTTTCATTTCACAACCTGAACAACCTATGGTGAGCTCGTGGTGTGAAGCTAACATCTACTTGAAAGTCCTAGCCTTGTCGTTCTCAAAACTCAACATGCTTTACAAAGTAAGCATTAAAAAGGCCTTGTAATAGTGTTTACACACAAGATTAATGTTGGCTTCAAGGAAAGTATTTGATACAAGCCTCAATTCAAGGCTTATATGCGCGTGGGCTGTTTGGAGAAGGTTAGGTGAGAAGCTCGACCTTAGACTTCTTGGATAGGGGCTTTTGGGTTGGTATTCGATGGAAGGGTGAAGTGAACCACACGAGGGGTGATGAACCTCGTGATAGATCACAAACTTAGAGCTAGGAGGGCTGGTCTCAACTAGGTTCTAAGCGCACAAGCTTCTTTGAGAGAAAAACTTGTAAGGAGAAAATTCGCACTTTCTTAATATCAAAAAGGTTGTTTAACTACAATGCTGGAAGGAGCCTTATTAATATGCTCGACAGCTTGATCTTCTAGGGTCGACTCAAATAAAGAAAAGGAAAGTTTACAAAAGTGCACAAATGGAAAAGATACAAAAGTGTATAACCGAAAAAGGACCTATTCCTAAAATGTTCTTGACTCAAAAAATGTAAAGAATCTAGATCCTACCCTGCAAAACAGAAAGAGGCATATATTCGAATTGAAACTTACCTTACTTACCTCA
>JAEVFF010002013.1:0-21604 GCA_018901945.1 Pugionium dolabratum
TATGTTCCACACGAAGAAACATGGACATAGAAGAAAGACATGTAACTATGGTATTTGTGTGAAGGGGGACAATTACTCAGATGCATCTGATGAAGCTGATTTCTACGGTATTTTAACAGATATCATTCAACTTGAGTATGTCGGACTCCTAAATTCGAAGATCACGCTTTTTAAATGTGAATGGTACGATCCTACACCCTCGAGAGGTACTCGGAAGTCGGAAAATGGTGTCGTTGATGTGTTATCATCAGGGAAATACTACAAATACGAACCATTTATTCTCGGTACGTACGTATTTGGTAATAATTTAATATATATTTTTTCTTACAAATTTATAACTAATTTATATTTCAAAACGTACGATGTATCAGCATCTCAAGCAGATCAAGTTTGTTATATTCCCTATCCACACACGAAATCATCATCAAAACAAACATGGCTCAATATTTTGAAAGTTAATCCAAGATCTAACATTTTGGGGAAATACAAAAACAAAGACGAGATTGGCCTTTTGCAACAAGAAAATGATGAAGACGTAATGCATGTTAAAGAGATAGAGGTATATCGGTTGGTTGATACAGTTAACCATACTGAAGAAATTGATTTCGATGTCGGAGATGCGGAACTAGAAGATGAATTTCAATGTAATATTTCATCTTCAGATGATGATGAGAACGAAGAAATGTAATAAATATTGTTACGCTAGGTATTTTGTACATATGATTTTCATATAATTTAATGTATTACCAATATCCATATATATATAGATTTTTTAAGTAATTGAGACTGATTTGCCACCACTTTGCAACTGCATTGGCAATGTGGTCGCATTTCAGTCACAAAAATTTAATGTAGTCGCAAATCAGTCGCTAATTAGAGACCGATTTGCGACTACATTCAAAATTTTTGATGCGCAGTCGCAAATCAGTCGCTAATTAGCGACTGATTTGCCACCACATATGGTTAATTCACATTTTCCCTAAGTATTTTCCACATTTAAAACTTGTATATCTATTCTATAAGACTACTAACCATTAGAAGTGATAACATATATTGAAAACCATATTTTTAATGATTTCATATTTAGATAACATATAGAATGTATATAAGAAATATAAGGTTAAGTAAATTTGTTAAGGATTTAGGTAAGTTATTTGAAAATTTGGGAAATGTTATTGTTTTCATAGTAATTGAATTTTTTATAACTTATAATCAATAACTCAATCTTATAAAATTATATGCATTCCTCAAAATCTCAAAATTTAGGGTTTAGGGTATTATTTGCGAGTGATTTGCCACCACTTTGCAACTGCATTGGCAATGTGGTCGCATTTCAGTCACAAAAATTAAATGTAGTCGCAAATCAGTCGCTAATTAGCGACCGATTTGCGACTACATTCAAAATTTTTTGATGCGCAGTCGCAAATCAGTCGCTAATTAGCGGCTGATTTGCCACCACATATGGTTAATTCACATTTTCCCTAAGTATTTTCCACATTTAAAACTTGTATTTCTATTCTATAAGACTACTAACCATTAGAAGTGATAAACATATATTGGAAACCATATTTGTAATGATTTCATATTTAGATAACATTTGGAATGTATATAAGAAGTATAAGGTTAAGTAAATTTGTTAAGGATTTAGGTAAGTTATTTGAAAATTTGGGAAATGTTATTGTTTTCATAGTAATTGAATTTTTTATAACTTATAATCAATGACTCAATCTTATAGAATTATATGCATTCCTCAAAATCTCAAAATTTAGGGTTTAGGGTTTTATTTGCGACTGATTTGCCACCACTTTGCAACTGCATTGGCAATGTGGTCGCATTTCAGTCACAAAAATTAAATGTAGTTGCAAAGTGGTGGCAAATTTGCGACTGATTTGCGACTACACTCTATACATTTGATGTGCAGTCGCAAATCAGTCGGAAATGCTTATGTAGTCGCATATCAGTCGCAAATTTGCGACTGATTTGCGACTACACTCTATACATTTGATGTGCAGTCGCAAATCAGTCGGAAATGCTTATGTAGTCGCATATCAGTCGCAAATTTGCGACTGATTTGCGACTACATTTAGTTTGGTGGGACTGTGAAAAAATCGAAAACTTTCAAACTCCCAAAAATAACTGTTAGTCACAAATCAGTCGCAAATTTGCGACTGATATGCGACTACATTTACAGATCCGATGAATGTAATTGTGGTCGCAAATCAGTCGCACATTTGCGACTGATTTGCGACTACCAATTAATTTGGTGGGAACCGAAAATGTTCAAACTCCCTCCGAATTAATTCGTGGTCGCAAATCAGTCGCAAATTTGCGACTGATTTGCGACCACAGTAACAGTTTCGATAAATTTTCTTGTGGTCGCAAATCAGTCGCAAATTTGCGACTGATTTGCGACCACGAATTAATTTAGAGGGAGTTTGAACGTTTTCGGTTCCCACCAAATTAATTGGTAGTCGCAAATCAGTCGCAAATTTGCGACTGATTTGCGACCACGGGTATTTTGCCACTGATTTGCGACCACATCCGTGGTCGCAAAAAAATCTATAAATACCCGATGGTTTTCCCTCATTTTTCACAAATCTCTCAAAACTACATTACAAAACTCTCTCAAAACACTTCCTAAACACTTTAACAAAACAAAATTTCTAGAAATGGCAAGTGGTGGTAGGTCGTTGAGAGGTCGTGGAAGACGATCTTTCGGATCGTCTTCCGGCCGAGGAACCTCTTCGGCCTCCTCGAACCCATCACCATCCGCTAATAGAGCGGCATCGCGGCTCCCGCCGCAATACAACTTTGTTCCTCATGCCGTTCCTGAAACCCAAACACCTCCACGGTTTCAGGAATCGGATGAACACGAGGACGAACAAATTCCCGATTGCAAAACGGGAACGGATGAACAAACTATCACTCTTGATAGTTTGTTACAAACTCCGGGTCGCGAACAGTATTTGACTGTGCTTTCTCCAGATGCGGCTCCGAATACAACTTGGTAAGTATGTTTATTACAAGCTAATTTTTTAATAAATATTTATTAAAATTTAAATTATATTAATATAATTTTAAATTTTTGTAATAAATATTTGGTTTGACCACGATAACGGGTCTATTACTCGTCAAATCGCAAAAATTTTGAAAAATAAGTTTGACGGTCCGTACTACAGTTGGACCGTCGTACCTCCTGAGAGGCAGGAGAAATATTTTATAGAATTTGCGGTAAGTATTTTTTTTATATTGTGTAAATTTTTAATAAAATATAAAAAAATATATACTAATATTTTTTAACTTAATTTCAAGCAATCGTACACCTGGGATCCTTTGATCACCTCGGTGGTACGAAAAGAGTTCGAGGCCGTCTGCGTAAGGCGGATGAAAGGGATGGTGAGCACGGTTCATACAACCGGAAAACGTCCCAGATGGATTTCCCCAAGTTTGTACAGTATTATGACTGCACATTGGGCAACCGAAACATCTACCGAGAGGAGTACAAAATCCTCTCATAACCGCAACTCCGCTCGGGACGGTCTTGGCCCGCATAAACATTTATCGGGCCAAAAATCCTACATTCAGGTCCAGCAAGAAATGGTAAGTAAAATTTTTTTTTTTTCATATTATTATGTTTTCTCATAATTAATTAATATTTTAATATCTGTGAAGGAACATAATTTGGGACGACCAGTCTCAATAGGTGAGGTCTTTATAAAGACTGACACAAGACCGGATGGTTCGTATGTAGATTTGAAAGCAAAACAAATCTGTGAAACATACGAACGAAACATCCAAGAGAAGATGGCGATCGTGGAGGTCGATCCAACAGAAACATCCGATGGAACCTCCCGTCCAATTGAGCTGACTCAAGCACAGAAGAATGAGATCTTCTTACAGGTAAAAAAAAATTTTCAAACTTTTTCCTTTTTACATATTTTCCTAATTACAAAATAATAACTTTTATTATATAATTTACGTTTTCGTAATTTTATAGTCATCTGTTCCTAATGAACGAGGCCGTCTTTATGGACTCGGTAGCCTCAACCGCGTACAGTCAATGGGTAGAAGTAGTGGGGTACAAACCCATTCACCCGAGTACGTTATTCTTCAAGAACAAAACGCGTTGATTAAAGCACAAAACGCGGAGATGAAGGAAAAATATGAGAAGATTGAAGAGCTGAACAGAGAAAACCAGAAGAAGATTGAAGAGCTGAACAGAGAAAACCAGAAGAAGATCTCGAGCTTGGAGATGCTCCTCGGATATATCCAATGGACGGATCCCGCATTCGCCTCCTTATTGCGGGATAACGATTGTACAGGGGAACCATCGACGGCTCCGCCAACCACCCTATTTTCGCCATCAGATTTCCAATTTCCGCCACCGGACAATTAGAATTTGTTTTTATGTATTTAAAAATTTTGTATAATAAATGTTAAATTTTAAATTTGTATATTTTTTAATTCAATATTTATTTTACATATCTTTTTCATTTATTATTATAAAATTTTTAATTTATTAATAAAAATTAATAAATATTCTAATAAATATTATAATAATATTTTAAACCAATTCTATTAATAGTTAATCTAAATTATTTTATTAATATTTCTAATTTCAAATAATTATTTTTATTATTCAAATTAATTTTCTAAATTATTATTGAAATTTTAATTTTTAAATATTATTTTACATTTTTTTAAAATAATTTAAAAAATATTAATATTATATTTCACTAATATACGAAATTATTTTAGTAGTAAAAATATATATATATATATATTTAAAATTATTAATATTATATTTTTAATATTATTTTATTAATATTATATTTTTAAATTATTAATATATTATTTCAATAATAAAAATAAAAAATATATTAATATTTTTTTTTAAAATCTAATTACGGTGTAGTCGCAAATCAGTCACAAATTTTTGTGACTGATTTGAAATTTGTTGTGACTGATTTGCGACTACGGTTCACCTGTAGTCGCAAAACAGTCACACATTTTTGTGACTGATTTGCGACTACGTTTCACATGTAGTCGCAAAACTGTCACAAATATTTGTGACTGCTTTGCGACTGCGTTTCTCCTGTAGTCGCAAAACAGTCACAAATATTTGTGACTGTTTTGCAACTGCGTTTCTCCTGTAGTCGCAAAACAGTCATTGTTTTTTGTGACTAATTTGCGACTACGGTTCACCTGTAGTCGCAAAACAGTCATAAAAAACAGTGACTGATTTGCAACTGCGGTTCCACCGTTGTCGCAAATCAGTCACAAAAATTTGCAACTGTTTTGCGACTACAAATTTAGCAACCACAATAGTAGTCGCAAAACAGTAGCAATATTTGTTACGGAAATTCAGTGGCAAATTAGTCGCAAAAAAACGACCACGGTTGTGGTCGCAAATTAGTCGCAAAATACCCACTATGACCGTGGTCGCAAATCAGTCGCAAAATTGCGACTAATTTGCGACTAATCTTTTTTGCGACTAATTTTTTTTGCGACTATTATTTTGCGACCACATCAGGTAGTCTTAAAGTAGTCGCAAAATACAGTTTTGCGACTACTTTGCGACCACTTCCGTGGTCGCAAAACGGTTGTTTTCTTGTAGTGGAAACAATAGAATATCTTTTTACAGTTTGGTTAAAAGGTTATATTACATACATTCGTCTTACATTAACAAAATACTAAAAAAATCTGAAAATATCTTTTTTAGGATTACAAAAATTTTAGAAAAAAACATTATAGATTACTACCTTAAAAATAGTATATTTTAAAGTTTTTATTCCAAATTTAATATTTTAAAAATTAAAATTTAATATCATAAATAATTATGTGAAAATATTTATTTACTCTAAATAAATTATATATAAATTTAATACATTATATTTGAATTTTTTCTAATTTAAAGTTTAATTTTTATATTAAAATGAAATTTTAATGCATTTTAATTTTAAATTTGTATTATTATTAGAAATTTAAACTAATGATTCTATTATTTGAATAAAAACTAAAAATGTATTATTTTAGACCCTAACCAATATTATACTCTTTTTATAATGTTACAATAGTTAGACTTCTACAAAATTATTCGTCAACTCTAATACATGTTCATAATTCATACATAGATACACCAATTAACATAAAACAAATGATTAGATGGATATTTTTGATCATAGAAATCATATTTTTTTTGTCAGCACAAATTACGACGTAAACCGCAATGTCTAATATAAAACAGTAGACTGTTGTTCATTTACTTACTATAGTTATCTACGACCAATTGCAATAGTTAAACATTGCGGTTTACGTCATAATTTTTTTGACCGTTAAATAAAACAACAGTACGATTAAAAATCTACGATCAACCGCAACCATAATTGTCAACCACAGACAAATAAACAACATATACCACAGTCACAGTGTTAACCACAACCACAACCGTTGGCGGACAAACAAACATGATTATATTATTGTAGATTTATATACAATGTTTTTTCTCGAGTTAGGTTGAAGATCGGTTTTGTGATTCAATTATATTTCAAAAAAATTGCAGCTATTTGAAGTTGCAATGTAATCAATATAACATGCGTTATTTTGGCAATAAATTTACACATGATTTATCTAATATATTTTAAATATTATTTTTTAATAATTATAAATTCTTAAATTTTATAAAAGTTAGTTTTAAAATTGGTAGTATTCAAATTATAGAATTTTTATAGATTATCAAACCCAATCTCCCTTGATTATTTTACCTAACTCTTCAATGATCATTATAATTGATTTGTGTTGGTATTAGGGCTGTTCGTTTCGCAGCCGCAGCTTCCTGCGGCTGCATCATACGATCAAACGTTGATCGTTTGACCGCCGCAAATTTTTATGGTCAAACGCTGTGACCGATCGCAGAAAACTACGATAAAAAATTTTAACCGCTACGAAATTGTAATATTTGCGATTAAACAATTGCGATATAACCTACGGCGACAACCTGCGGCGATCAAACGAACAACAATATTACAACGTCTAACCATATCATCTGACTGCAGGTCACTGCCGCAGACAAACGAACAGCGCTATTATATATTGTATAATTTATGATAGTAATCTCCGGCGGCGGTTAGGTTTAAAACCGCTCATAAATGATTGGTAAGCATTTAGTAAAAATCTTAAACCGTGTATGGATAGTTTAAAGACTTTCTCTAAATTCTCACAAAAAATATCAAGCCATATAAAACCAATAAATGGTTGTTACTTGTTAGGAAACGATTCTCTAATGAAATTAAGTACAAAATATGTAGTTTCCATAGTGTTCCAACAAAGACATCAACAAAAATTCAATAATAATGGGAAGAATGACTATATTATGGTAACAAAGAGGATGGCGATGACTTCTTGCCAGTAAAGTTTGTTTGAGCATCGCTTGAAGTGCTACGTCTAATGTTCTGCACAGCGAAACTTACGATTTCGTGAGATATTTTTAGAAGAAAACCACGAAAAAGCTGCAAGTAATTGGCTTTAAAGATTATAGGAGCTAAGTACCGTACCATGTGCCTCAAGGCCATATCAAGAGATGACCTAGAGAGACTTCTCCCAAAACTCGAGCTCATGTTATCGTTTTGCTTTGGAGGTGGAAGTTTTCTCATGTTCACAACTCTTTCCACCATTTGAGTCCCCAGTAACACAGGATTCACATCATTGCTAATCTTGGACCGTCCCGTTGATCTGTCACAAGAACTGTATGCTCTGCCTCTTGAGGTTGAGACAGGTCTAGCTGGTATTTCACGGATTGTTAAAGAGGTAGACTTAGCACAAGGAGCTGACTTTCCCACTGAGGATGAACGGGTAAAGCCAGATGCATGTGGATTCGATTTGATTGAAGATGTTTTACTCTCTGGATTTGAATTCCGAGCAGAGTTGGTTTGTCTTGTGGAGATTAATGTGTTTCGTGAAGTTGGTGTGGCTTGTCTTGACGGTTTACTGTGTAGTTTTGGTTCTGAAACGTTGTTTGTTTGTTTGCTAATAGCAGTTGAAGAATTCAATCTTGGGATAGGCTTGGTAGCCTTGACGCTCCGTGTCACAGGTTGTTGCAGTATGTTTTCGACCTTAAGACAAAAGTTTATCATGAATCAGCATAACAATCATTAAGACCACGTACATGTCTACAATATGCAAGAAATAGTTTTGAAAACATGGGTCACAATCCCACAATGGTATGAACATATTACATAAACTGGCAAAGAAAGAGGACACGTCTGGATCTTATAATTTCCCTTTAATACAAAGATGGCCAAGATTAAAAGTCAAGGAAGGGAGTCCAATGCAGTATTATTGGAGTTTTTAGTGAGTTCTCACCCGTGGTTTTAGAGCAGTACGAGACTTAGCTTTAGGCTCCTTGAGTTTAACAAATATTTGTGACTGCTTTGCGACTGCGTTTCTCCTGTAGTCGCAAAACAGTCACAAATATTTGTGACTGTTTTGCAACTGCGTTTCTCCTGTAGTCGCAAAACAGTCACTGTTTTTTGTGACTGATTTGCGACTACGGTTCACCTGCAGTCGCAAAACAGTCACAAAAAACAGTGACTGATTTGCAACTGCGGTTCCACCGTTGTCGCAAATCAGTCACAAAAATTTGCAACTGTTTTGCGACTACAAATTTAGCAACCACAACAGTAGTCGCAAAACAGTAGCAATATTTGTTACGGAAATTCAGTGGCAAATTAGTCGCAAAAAAACGACCACGG
Source organism: Pugionium dolabratum (assembly GCA_018901945.1). NCBI lineage: Eukaryota > Viridiplantae > Streptophyta > Magnoliopsida > Brassicales > Brassicaceae > Pugionium > Pugionium dolabratum. The sequence goes on from JAEVFF010002013.1 coordinate 8,751, forward strand.
TTGTGGTCGCAAATTAGTCGCAAAATACCCACTATGACCGTGGTCGCAAATCAGTCGCAAAATTGCGACTGATTTGCGACTAATTTTTTTTGCGACTATTAATTTGCGACCACATCAGGTAGTCGCAAAGTAGTCGCAAAATACAGTTTTGCGACTACTTTGCGACCACTTCCGTGGTCGCAAAACGGTTGTTTTCTTGTAGTGGAAACAATAGAATATCTTTTTACAGTTTGGTTAAAAGGTTATATTACATACATTCGTCTTACATTAACAAAATACTAAAAAAATCTGAAAATATTCGAATTTACGACCATAGTTACATTATCTGTGTTTTGTATGGAACAATTTAAATGTTAAATATTTTAAAATGTGGAGTTAAAATAAAGAAATTGCTTTCTGCTATATGTTGTGTGAGGTGGAACATTACGAGCCGACAATAACTGAAACATTCGATCATAGAATGATGAGAAACACACATCGATGGCTGGCTAAATTGTTTTTTTTTTTATATAAACTTTTAAGAGTTTCAGAGCTTTACCCATTATTTCTTTTGATGTTTAAAGCTAAATTGTTAATAATACTATGTTTAAACCGTAAATCAATCCTCTGAAATGAAATCAAAACTAAATATTTCTTCTTCCAAAAAAACTACTAGACCAATGGTTGAATCTAACATAATATTTTTGAAATCAGTGCCCCCAAACGTCTTTATTGGTGTCAAGTTTTAAATTTGAACTAAGACAGAATTAGGGCAGTTATATCCAGTAATAGAAATTAAGAATATGACCACACAAATGTGAAAATATAGTGAATAAAATAGAAATTAAGACGCAAATTATCCATTCTATCTTCAATTCCATGTGGCTTCAAAGCAGAAGACAGAAATAGTTTTTTTTAAAAAATCTGAATAAAATACTTACTCACTCCTTTTATAATTGTGTTGCTGCAAACGTTTAAAAGATAAAATGAACTGAACTTATAATTCTATTAGGAAAAGGTAAAAAATTTCTCAATATGGCATGAGTTGAAAATTGAAAAACATACATAAATTACTGACGAAAATATTATCCAAATAATAGTATATAACACAATAAAATAGTATGAAAACAATAACATTCTATATGTACATATTATATCATTAAGATTACGTACTATATATAGTACTAGTGACCAATGTACAAAATGTGGAAATATTGTTGAATTATCACATTTTGTATAGTGGTAAATAACTTAACAGACTATTATTACAAAGTGTATAAAAATATGTAATAAGAGAGAACAGAAGAATCTAATCTCTAAATCCACATATAATAGTAAAGCACTTGAAAAAATAGTATGAATCTATATATAACATAATAAAATAATATTAAAAATAACATTCGATAGATATACATCACAATTGTAGGGTGACCAATGTCAAAACGAAGGTTGTTCAATTATCATATTTTGGATATAACTAAATAATTTCATAAAATATTATTATAAAATGTAAAAATAATCGGTAATAAAAGATAATAATTGAAGAAACTAAACTCTAAATGAACATATAATATTAGTTTATATGTAACAGAACTATTTAGAATAACATCATATATATGTACATACTACTATCGATATTGTGTACTATATAGTACGGGTGACCACTGTTTTTTCAGTGATCACATTTTCAATAGGAAGTGATAAATAACTTCGTAAAAATTATTACAAAATGTACAAATAATCGGTTACTTTAAGAAACTAAACATAATAGCAAAAAGTAATATATATATATATAATAGTTTTGTTCATTTGATCGCCTCATGCGTCTGCGGTTGCGATTAACACTGCAGCTGCGATTACGGTAAATGTTGTTCGTTTATCTGTCGTCGACGGTTATGATTGTGGTTAATCGCACATTTTTAGTCCCACCAATATTTTAATCAACAGTCAAAAAAATTACGATGTACGACGTAACGTCTGATTGCTACAGCAGTTAAACGAGCAACAATCTACCATAGCCGCAAGTAACAATCTACCATAAACGAGTAACAATCTACCATAGTAACAAATTAATACGACTGACAAACGAACATGAACAATGTAATAAAATAATATTTTATGTGGATAGTATCATTGAAATTATAATATTGCACCTAAGTTTATGACGATAAATGACATATAATGTATAAAGTATGTAAAATACTCTAACCATCACACTTATATGATCATTCGATTAATTTAATTACTCTTTTAGCAATTCAGCCTAATTTCCCTTTTCAACAAAAATGTGTCTGTAGTACTTAATTCTCATTTTTCGTCCAAACGTAGTTTTTCTTAACAAACAATATTTGGTTTTGTTTGGTTATATATAAAATGGTCGACTTGCTTTGTAATACAATTATACGAATGAATTATTGATCATCCTACTATATACAATTTCATATGTGTATATATCTTTTATATGAAGTCGGAAGAGTGTTTTACAAGACCGGCGACCAGCATATCTCGTAGAACACTGAATTCAAGAAAGCTGACGTAATTTATTTAGATTACAGCAACATACTATACATGTTCATTTTTATATCTTTTCGAAGAAATAACTCGTTGTCGTGTACAACGAAACAGAAAAAAAACTATAACTGAGCCTTCAAAAATAATAATGAATAATTTTATCAAATAATCATAAAGAAAAGACTTGGAAAGAGATAGTACGTATATTTGTGAATACTCAACTTGTTTTACTGATATCGAGATTTTTGGGTAATCAAAATTTAGAATCGTTAGAGGTATTAGATGAGTTATAAGTTTAAATACGATACCAGTATTCAACATTTCCAAATATATGGTTCTTGATTATCATTATGTGAAACTATCCATTATTATTACTATTATATGTTTCTTTTCAAGTAAAATATCCATTATTATTACGGATTTTTAAAAAATAACAATATTTTCCTGAAACAAATGGAATATATATATTACAAAGTGGTGGTTTCCAAATAAATAGAATATATTTATGAAATAAATTGGGTTGAGCAGGCACATCGCATCAATCCGACAAAACCCGTGTCTTCGGAGATAATGTTAGCTTTTAATTTTAAAATAAGTTTTAACAAAAAAATTTTTTTAATGTAAATCTATTTACTAATAGGCATTAGTTTTGACCAATAGAAACTATTTCGTATTAAAAAAATTAGATCTATAACATAATATTTTTTAACTATATGATATGTTTTAGTCGTGTATCATAATATTTTTTTATGAAGTGTATCATAATATATTGTGTGATAGGTCAATTATTTGGTGTATATAGTTAAATATAACTGATGTAGATTTTTGGTTGTCTCTTATCATGTTGGAGTTTTTAGAGAATTTTCCCAAAATGGTCCAATATTCTCTCAAATCGAGAATGAGATTAGGACTACGATATATTGGATCAAAAGAAATTGGGAAAGAAGATAACTTTATGATGCTCTTGTGTTTAGTAAATGTTCTTGTTTGTTTCCGATTTTGAAAAGCATTTGTAGAGTTTTACCTTTATAATTAACATTAGAAGTATCTTACTAATTAAGTGAGCAAGTGAAAATTAGTTTTTAATTTGTATAAAAATCCGTTCTACGATGAATCTTCCATGTTCATTTCTTTTTTGTTGTTTCTCTTCGTTTTTCACTTCTGTATGATTTCATGATCTATCATTGTATAGTGTGATACAATAACCTATTTAGTTTACGGAATTACGGTTATTGTTGCACTAAATTTGGAAATAGGGTTTGTTTCTATGTTTTTAGTCATTTTTGATAATAATAATAATAAAAAGTAATATTCTAAACCAACATTTTTAAAAATTTTTGTTTAATATCATAAAATTAAAATTCCCAAAATACCACAAATAATTATGTGAAAATATTTATTTACTCTAAATAAATTATTTATAAACTTAAAATATTGTATTTGGATTCTTTTTTCAATTTAAACTTTATTTTTCTATTAAAAAAAGTTGTAATGTATTTTAATCTTAAATTTGTATTATTATTGAAAATTTAATTTAATAATACTAGTTCTAGAACAAAAACTTAAAGATATACTATTTTATACAATTTTCCTAATATAATATATATATATAATATGTATATTTATGTTTTAAATTTAGTACAATAAAAACAACTCATTTTAATAATATTTATATTATTATCAAAAATTTGTTGGGGTTGTAAATCTATTTTTCATCACTGTAATCTTGGATTTTATTTATCTGCTTTCGATAAAGATATATTTCGTTATTAAAAACTATTTGGGAAATTTAACTTGATCAAAATTAAACGAGTCAAGACATGACCGTAACTTTGATTTTGTTCCACTATTGCTTGTCGGATCCAATGATATCGTTTGTAAAACGATTTGAAAACACCATTAAAAAAAAAAGCTGATGGAGATCTTGATTGAATCCAAATGTAAAGACGAGTGAACGAAGAGGTTCCAAAAACCGACTAAAAGAACTCATGATTAGATGAGAACTAAGGATCAATCTGGCACAAATCTAAAGAAAATTTTGGCAAGATTAGAGAAACAAACCTCAATAAAAAAAAGGTCAAAAAACTAAGCCATAAGGTTGATCTAAAACTGGATCTTGATCCAAGACAAAAGATTTATCTTTGAATAAGAAAAATAGTAGATCTGCAAAATCTCAAATGAATTGGCTTATTATAAAAAAAGTTTTAATTTTTTGGACCTGTCTCGTTTTAATAAGTTATACAAAATGCAAAATTCAGAACCGAATAGAAAATAAAGAATCACAAGAATAGACAAAGTAAGTATGATTGAATTTATCCACCAACTGAAAATCAAAAGCATTTATCGTTTTCTTTCACAAAGAAAACAAATATTTTTTTAAAGATTTTTTCTCTATATATATTTAATAGCTAAAAATTTGTTAGTCATTAACGAAACAATTATTAGATCATCGAGTTCTTGAATGTTTACCGAAGAAAGAGAATCTCGAGGAGAAGAAAGAAGAGTAACAGAAAGAATGATTTCTCTTACTCTAGAAAGTTGTTACAGAGTCATTTATATACAAATATAAACCGGATTGGTTTACTTAACCAATTAAACCGAAACATAATATTATTTCATGATACTCAATACTCCTCCCTCAAGATGGAAGGAACAAATTGTGGATTCCTATCTTGGACATAAGACTCTTGAAGATGGCTGGTTGAACTGCTTTGGTGAATATGTCAGCCAGCTGATTGTGCGATTTAACAGGAAGAGTCTTTAAAAAACCACTCTGCAATCTCTCTCGAACAACATGACAATCGTTTTCAATGTGTTTTGTTCTCTCATAGAAAACGGGATTAGAAGCAATGTGGAGAGCAGAACGATTATCACAAAACAGAGTTGTTGTTGCCATTGGTGGACAAGAGAGATTGTGAAGTAAGGATGTTAACCATACCGCTCGCATGCATGTTGTGTCAGCCATGGCTCGATATTCAGCTTCAGAGCTGCTTCGAGAGACTATGGCCTGCTTCCGTGATTTCCAGGAAATGAGAGATTGTCCAAGGAAGACACAGAATCCGGTAGTTGAACGACGAGAGTCCGGACACGCTGCCCAGTCAGAGTCTGAGAAACCTGTGAGACGAATTTCAGAGGAAGTTGGATAAAACAATCCTTGTCCAGGATTGCTTTTAAGGTATCGCAAGACTCTATGGGCAGCCTGAAAGTGTGAAGACGTCGGAGCTGCCATGTATTGACTTAATTTGTGCATAGCATAGGTGATGTCCGGCCTAGTGTGCGTCAAATATAGCAACCGACCTATCAGCCTTCTGAAAATTGCAGCATCCGGTAGAAGATCACCACTAGATTCAGAGAGCTTCAGATTTGGTTCCATTGGAACAGATCATCGAGTTCTTGAATGTTTACCGAAGGAAGAGAATGCCGAGGAGAAGAAAGAAGAGTAACAGAAAGAATGATTTCTCTTACTCTAGAAAGTTGTTACAGAGTCATTTATATACAAATGTAAACCGGATTGGTTTACTTAACCAATTAAACCGAAACATAATATTATTTCATGATACTCAATAACAATTAAAACAATTGCAAGTCAAAATCTGTATTTAGTGTTGATATAACAAATGAAAAAAACACAACTAAAATCATTTTACAAAATATATATCACGAAGAAAAACACTCAATTAGCTCAATATATAAAACAAAATAAAAAAAAGGTTAAAGAGGAAAAACAGAAATGGATCCATTAGCCGACAAGAAGCTCAATGGCAAAATTCGTCCGATAAAAAAAGGGAGGATTCTTTATAAAAACGGCGGCGGGTGGGGACACAGGTGTTCATATTTTATAATGCACATGTTTCTTTGTATAACTTAAGAGCATAATTTATAAGAATATAACTTAACAGCATAATTTCTAAAAATACAACTTAATAGCATAATTTATATAAGAGCTTTTGTATTTATGCTATTAGCTCCCAACCACAACATTTTGCTTTCATGATTCCTTAACATCCTTCCAATACTATATATTCTTTTGTTACAATTAATTGCATTTTATATAGTTTGGTTTGGGAAAACTTTCATCTAACTTTGTCTAAATCTGCAAAGGTTGTTTTCATCCTCTAGCTTCTAACTTTTTATGTTAATTCAATCGTATGCATCTTCATTACAATTCTTCAGCAGCATCCTCTCTCCTTTGGATATGAATTCATCTAATTCTTTTTTTTCTTTATCTTTAACAAGCCGAAGTACCACACTACATGTATCAGTCTTTTGAAGGTGTTCTTGTAGGATATTTAGGACTCAGTATAAGTTAGTGAACAAAGATTCTGACCAAATATCATTTGGTGAAGTTGGTAGAGGGGATATGGCCCATATAAACCGAACCATAGAGACAGTGGAAAACAGATGGTTCGTGGTCTCAACACTTGACTAACTTCATACACACTTTTACCTCTTTAGGAAATGTTCCCAATAGTAGGCAATTACTCAAATATATCCAAAGAAAATGATGGAGTTATGCATTTGCATGAACCTCCAAAAATTTGTTGTAACAAAACATTGACACTTAGTTGGAGAATTTCATGAAATCCTTGTGTTTTTCTGAAGATTTAGTTAACTTTGAAACATTTGAAGGCATTGCACCAGACTCTCATCTAGTTTTGGATTTTAAACTCATATTCACTCTTAGCTTTGGAATTTAGTCTATGATAATATTTATTAAAGTGATCCACGACAAAAAATTTGAACTTAGGAGCATGGTTCAAGGTGTATATCTTGGACTGGGGTTTCATCCACAATAATTTAAGGAAAATATTTACATTTGACCGACCATTTATTGTGTATATTTCGTCAAATATAAATATGAAATAAAAATTCAAGAAGCCAAAACACCTAACATCTATATTACTTAAGGAAAAGCATTGCAATGTTTTTGCTAACGTGTCATTTCTTCAAATTCTCTCAATTTTATTTTAGGTAATTCGAATAATATCTTTCTAATATACTTATTGAAAAACAAAATAAAAAATTGATTTTTAATAGTATAAGAATATTGTCTCTTCGGTTGCCAAACACATCCAAATGTTTAATGCTTAGCTATCATTTATTTTTATATATACTATAACACTTAAAATTATTGAATAATAATATTAGATATATGCAAAAACAAAATAGAATAAAATATACAAAAAAATTTAAAGAATAAAACAAAGGCAACTGACAAAATAGCAAATTTTTAAAGTTTTTGTTTCTAATATAGCATAATTAGTTTAAATTTGTAAAAGTAACACAAATTTAATATTAAAATACCTTAAAATTTCTTTTTAATTAAAAAAATAAAATTTAAACTGGAAAAAAAATCTAAATCTAATATTTTAATTATATTTGTAATTTATTTATGGTAAATATGTATTTCTAAAAAATAATTTGTGGTATTTTTAGAATTTTAAATTAAAATGCTAAATTTGGAACAAAAAAATAAAATATTACTGTTTTACGGTATTACCAATAGAATTCGTATAATAACTTTTGCAGTACTTACAATAATATATTTAACTAAAAATAAAAATTTATTTTACTATCCTATCAATAGAAAAATATTCTCTAAATTCTAATATTGTTGTTGTGCAGACATAATTATATTTTGGCTCTATTTTTTGAGTTATAGTTAGATTATATTTATAATTCATAAATAAGTGTTTTTCAATACTGAGGAATGAGCTTTTGTCTTTGGAACTCAATCAGTTTGAATCATATGGTTATTTTGTTGATTGAGAAAGTATTTGATGGTTGATCTAACAATATGCATCATTTCTTTTCCAGAACCTCGACTATATCGCATTTCCATTTTTGTTCTATCGATCGTTATGTTTAAAATGTAATTTTGATTAAATATGCAATAAAACATATAAATTTAAAACATTATTTTATAAATATAAAAATTAAAGAATAATTCTTTAAAATAGCAGTGTTTAAGATTTTGTTTTCAAAAATAAAATTATTAATTTAAATTTATAATAATATCGTAACTTTAAAATTAAAATCTATTAAAATTTCATTTTAATAGAAAAATAAATTTAAAATTAGAAAAAATTAATTCAAATATAATTTTTTAATTTTACATATAATTTATTTAGAGTAAATAAATATTTTTACATAATTATTTATGTTATTTTATAATTTTAATATTATAGTGTTAAATTTATAATAAAAAAATTTTAAAAAATAATATTTTAAAATATTACTCAAAATTAAACTCAAAGATTGAGAACCGATACAAATACAACTAAAATTTGCTTTGCTCCGAAAATTCAATTTTTTATTTAATAAGTACTGAAATAAAAATTTTTTTATTATATTGCGTGAAACAGAAGCAAAAAACCAGCGATTCGTTGGGTAAAATCTGCAGCTTCTGCACCAAAAATTAAAGAAATCTGCAACATTGCCGCTTTTACATTAATACACTCCCAATGTATTCTTAGGGTCTATATATCTCCCATAATTGATTAAATTATTCTGCAAGTTGATTAAATTTCAGTATTTCATGGATCAACAGCATTTGTCCATTTTTCTAAACTTTCCAGAAATAATCGTTTTCTCGATGTCTACGAGTAAATAAACCGTTTCTTAAGATAAACCCTACATTTAGTATTATTGGTTTTATAATTAGAGAATCACTAGTGAGAATACTGAGAGGGAACAAAGTTTGTTATATTCATATTAAAACTACGTGTGATTATACAATGTAAAATCAATACTATAGTTTGTTTTAACAATTTGGAAAAGACATCATTATATATAGATATATCCAATTTTTGTTAAGAAAAAAGTAGACGTATAACTTATTACAACATTAAAATTAGTAATAACTTATTTGACTAATATATATTAATGGCTACCTACCTTTGACCTTAGGACAAAGTATCCTAATATTCCATAGAAATAACACATGTATCTATGAATGCCTTGTAGAAGAAAAATCACCTATTTTACAGTTTACATTGCTATTTCATCTAACTAGTTGAGGTTTTTTTGGAATTCATTGAATTAAGTCTATTGCAAATATATTCATGTTACTGTTTTGAATTCAAAACTTCTACATTTTTGAAAATAGCTAGGGTTTAAATTATACAACTATAAAATCAGTAAACAATCTAAACGATCTAATGTAAATTAAAATAAATCTTGTTGTTTATAGGGTACATGCGTTGTTTATAAAAAAATCTTCTTAAATAATATCTTAAAATAATATTTTTTAAAAATTTATTGTAAATTTAGTATTTTAAATTTAAAATTTCAAAAATATTATAAATAATTATGTGAAAATATTTATTTACTTTAAATAAATTATATATAAAATAAAAAATTATATTTGAATTCATTTTTTCTAATTTAAGATTTAATTTTTTTATTAATAAAATATTTAATGTATTTTAATATTATATTTATGTTATTATTAGAAACTTAAAATAATGATTTTTTGAAAAATAAAAACTTTAAAAATATTATTTTAGAAAATTGCCTTCAATTCTTTTATGTCAATTTTGGAAGAATAAAAAATACGTGTATTTTGATACCAAATTTTTTTATTAAAAAACGCATAATACACATATAGTTGAAATATAATCTTGATAAAACTAGAAATTTATTTTTTAAAACTAAAATGAGATATGTTAGTTATGGAAAATTTATAGATTATATTCCAACTTTATACATATATATTATTTTAAAATTAGTATGACATGCCGTAGTATCGAAATTATTATTTAGATGGGCAAGATGTATTTTGCAAACTCATCAATATCATAACATGAGCATTTGATGATCAGGTGTCTTAGAAATTTGTCTACTTCTTAGAAATTAAAACTTTGGACCACAGATTCTTCTAACATCTCACTCCACCTAGCTTAAGTATTATGTGAAACGTTCTCTTAATTTAGTGGTTGATCATTTAAGTAAACCTCACATGTTTACGAAATTTAGGTCAATACTCTAAACCATGAAGATTCTTGATTTTTTCCATCATAGTTTTTGGTATGGTTTTAAATTGGAATCCTACTATGTAAATATAGATATAAATGGTCAGGTTAATGTGTTGAGTTACTTAAAATAATTCAGTTAATGATATTTGGCCGTAGAATTAATGATTTAATAGATGAAAAATTTGTATGATTTAACAAATTAGTTTTATATTTTTAGGAGAGCCCGGAAATCCTGGATGTCAATAGTCACATTATTTATTAATGCGAATCGTAAAAAAAAAAGTGAGATGCTACCGTTACCTAAAAGAAAAGTTAATGGTGTGATTTTACAGCATTTGTTTAGATTTAATGTCGTTTAACATATAAAAGAAAATGAAGAGATAGAAAAAAAAGAGAGAGGAGATTGGTATATAAAAAGGAGAGAGGGTGAAGCCCGAAGCATCTTATAGTATATTAGATTCATTCCTTCTTTTGCTCAGATCAAACAAAGTCTCCTTCTCTACAAAACACACACTCTCTCTCTCTCTCTGCTATTTTCTTGGTTCTCTTCTTATGCTCTGTTTCTTACAGTCAGAGAGAGAAACAGAGTAGAGAATTTTTCTAAAAAAGTTAAAAGAAGAACCAAGTGAGAAAGGGGAATATATCAGTTTTGGTCGTTGTTTGCTTCTGATTCGTTGTCACCTTCTTCTTCTCTTCTCTAAAGGAGATAACGTAAGTCTCTTGTCTCTCTCTCTGCGTGTGTGTTTTTACTAAAGCAGAGAAAAACGTGAACAAAGAACAATTTTACACTCTTCTTTACCTGATCTTCGTAACTCTTTCTTCTCTTCTTGTCTGAATCAACTTCCATGTCTGAGATCTCTCACTCTCTCCTTTGCTCTGTTTTTAAATGTTCACTTAGTTTTCGTTCAATTATCTCTGGAAACTGTGTTGAATGACCAAAATCGTATTTTTTTCAGATCTAGAGAAAACACAAAAAAAGATGTCGGCGGGAGTGAAGCAAGGAGAAGAGGCCATAGTGCTGAGCGGAAACGATAACGAAGGAGATCAGATAAACGGAAACCATACCGGAAAAATCGACGAACACGATGGCTCCGGCGGTTCTAAACTAAGCAATTTCCTCTGGCACGGTGGCTCCGTCTGGGACGCTTGGTTCAGCTGCGCATCTAACCAAGTAAACAAAAATCTCAAATCCCTTATAAAAAAAACATCGATTTTCAAGAATCATCAAGAAATCTAATTTCTTTACAGGTGGCGCAAGTGCTTTTGACGTTACCGTACTCATTCAGTCAATTAGGAATGTTATCAGGAATAGTACTTCAGATCTTCTATGGCATACTCGGAAGCTGGACTGCTTATCTCATCAGTGTTCTCTACGTTGAGTACAGAGCTCGTAAAGAGAAAGAAGGCAAAAGCTTCAAAAACCACGTTATTCAGGTCTTAATTAAACAAAGAAAATTAACAAACAATCATTCACTAATTGTAATTAACTTTTCACTAAAAAAAAATCTTAATATAACAACAGTGGTTCGAAGTACTCGATGGATTACTCGGTACATACTGGAAAGCAGTAGGACTCGCATTTAATTGCACTTTCCTCTTGTTTGGATCTGTAATCCAACTCATTGCTTGTGCCAGGTCTCTCACTCTTTTTTCAATTCTGATACAACTTATTATTATTAATAGATTGATTAAAAGCAAAATGATGACTGTTTTTTGCAGTAACATTTATTACATAAACGATAACTTGGACAAGAGAACATGGACTTACATATTCGGCGCGTGTTGTGCAACCACTGTGTTTATACCGTCGTTTCATAATTACCGAATTTGGTCATTTCTCGGCTTGGGAATGACCACTTACACCGCCTGGTATTTGGCCATCGCCTCCATTATCCACGGCCAGGTTTAATTTTAATTTTATGTTTTAGAATACAATCTGTCGTTTTCGTATTTTTTTATGAGGTGACAGTATATGCCTTCAATTAAAATAATTCGTATTTTTTCTCTTTAAGATTATGAAAAACAAAAGAAATGAATTATTCCGTGCAGAGATTTGTATATGTTAATTCACTGTTTAAGATATGTTTGATTTGGTGTTAATTTTGAATATTAGACGGAAGGTGTGAAGCACACAGGTCCAACAAAGCTAGTGCTTTATTTTACCGGAGCTACAAATATACTGTACACCTTTGGTGGTCATGCAGTTACTGTGTAAGTTTCTCTTATCTATTTATACTTTAATTATTAATTTAATCTATCCCAAATTTTGTTAATTGTTTATAGAAAATCAATAAATTCTGTCAGGCATTTGTATATGTTTAAGTTAAAGCTCATATAAATGAATAAATTGGTGCTGTATCATTTCTTCGCCGCTTCTATTGCAGCTTT
>JAEVFF010002014.1:7851-21588 GCA_018901945.1 Pugionium dolabratum
GGGTTCAGGAGGCTTGCTCTTGAACCTTGACTCGACCTCTACGCTTTTGCCTTTGTCCACTGTCTTAGGCATGTTGCTTGGTGCCCAAGGTGTCTTAGGCTTGCTGCGGATGTCTTGGCTCTTACGTTTGATGTGCTGTTCAGCCTGGACAGATAGGTGGAACAAGTCTTTGAAGTCATTGTAGAATTGCCTTTCCACGTTGCGGCTGACTCTTTCTTGGAGTCCATCCAAGAATTGTGCCATCAATGCTTCTTCATCATCATTGAGCTCCAGTCTGTTCCTTAGCTTCTCGAACTCTTCATAGTACTCCTCTACTGATCTGGTACCCTGCTTAAGAGTACAAAAACGATGTTGCAAGTCCCTATGAAAGTAAGGTGGAACAAACTTTTGTCGCATGACATCCTTCATGTTGACCCATGAGACTATGGGCCTCATTATTTTCCTCCTTCGGTCAGATACCTCACGATCCCACCAGATGAGGGCATTGTCCGTGAGTTGTGCTACTGCCATTGAGACTCTCCTATGCACTGGTTGGTTGTAATGATCAAAGATATGATCCATTCTTCTCTCCCAATCTAGGTAAGCCTCGGGGTCTACTTTTCCGGCAAAACTTGGAGGAGTTAGCTTAACATCAGGATGAGTTACCCGGTTGTAGGCATGCTCATCTCCATCCTCATGATGTCTAGGAGGCATCCTTGGTCTCTGGTGAAGACCATATGGCTCTAAGCCATCATCTTCTGCCTCTGGTTGCCGTGGAGGTCCTCTCGGCCTATGGTGATAGTTATGAGGTTGTGTGTCCTCCTCTCCATCTGGCTGGGGCTCCTCCGGTTCGTGCCGTGTCCTAAGGTGCTCAGGACCCTCAGGAAGGTCTTGCTCAGCTCCAACTTGCCTTATGGCCTGGAATCTCACAGGCCTCTCCACGCGCTCCAATCTCTCGCCGATTGATGAGAGTTGCGTTTGGAGTGTGGTGAACATGACCATCATGGCCTCGGTTGCATCTCTATTTTCTTCTCTCATTGTGTACTACAAGGAAGAAAACAAGTTATCCTGCTCCTAGAATGGATTAGGAGGATGCTTATATAGAGAATTCGAAAAAATATGCAAAAAGGAAAATCTGAGAAAAGAAAGATTTGAAAAAAAAAAGGAAAATTTGAAAAATTGAAACTTTCTTGACAACTTGTGCTAGCTGTCCAATTCGAATTCTTTTGGTATTTTTTCTATTTTCTTTTTCTTTTCTTTTTAATTTAACTTAAAAATAATGGAAATATGATTTAAATAAAAAGGAAAACGTGAATGGCAATGCAAAAGTGAATCTAAACCCTAGTGATACACGTAGGAGCAAGATGCACTAGGTTTGGAGTTTGATGTTATTTTTTTGATTTTTCTTGAATGAAACTTAAACTAATGCAAGAACTAGAAACAAAACAAGCTAAAGGATAGAAACAACCTGGTTTAGGAGCTTTAAGCTCTGATACCAAAATGATACAAGCCTCGATTCAAGGCTTATATGCACGTGGGCTGTTTGGAGAAGGTTAGGTGAGAAACTCGACCTTAGACTTCTTGGATAGGGTTTTTTGGGTTGGTATTCGATGGAAAGGTGAAGTGAACCACACGAGGGGTGATGAACCTCGTGATAAATCACAAACTTAGAGCTCGGAGGGCTGGTCTCAACTAGGTTCTAAGCGCACAAGCTTCTTTGAGAGAATAACTTGTAAAGAAAATTCGATCTTTATTAATTAGCAAAAAAGTTGTCGAACTACAATGCTGGAAGGAGCCTTATTAATATGCTCGACAGCTTGACCTTCTAGGGTCGACTCAAATAAAGAAAAGGAAAGTTTACAAAAGTGCACAAATGGAAAAGATACAAAAATGTATAACCGAAAAAGGACCTATTCCTAAAATGTTCTTGACTCAAAAATGTAAAGCATCTAGATCCTACCCTGCAAAACAGAAAGAGGAATATATTCGAATTGAAACTTACCTTAACTTACCTCACGGCCAAGAAATGGAAGGTGGCCGTCCTTGTGGCATGCACGCGCCTTGCTCCTAGTATTCGACTTGGAGTAGGGTTAGGAATCTTTGGGCCCTGACCTCTCTTGCCACTAAATCCCAAGTCTCTGAAGTCCCTTGCATTGTTTAGAAGCCTTTGGACTCTTCTTTGCACTTCTGGCCCATTGTCCTTAGTCGATCTTCCTCTAGGAGCTTGTCGACCCATAAGCTGAACTTGTGGAAGAGTGCTCTTGATATGCTCCTTGTCATTGCTCCTGGTGGCACTACTGGTGTGGAGATTTCCTCTAGATGTATGTCCTGAAGCTGGTAGCTTATCTGCTCCGAGTTTCCTTGTGTAGAAGTTGAAATGGTCGTGCACTCGGCTGGATCGGCTGTACCGGCTGGACTGTGCGAGGTACTGGCCGGAATGCCTTCAGGACCGGCCAAGTTGATCCAGAGTCGGCGGCGTCACCAGGGGGACCGGCGGTGTCATCCACGTCGCCACCAATTGTGCCGGAAGCTTGGGCCTCTCCGCCGGCAATGCTGATCGGTCCGGTCCTATTGGTCGAGGGTCCGGCGGTACCGCTTGGGCTGGCAGACGTGCCAAATGGCCAGGCTGTCTCGGGCAAGCTTCCTTGTTGGCCAGTCTGGTCTCCTGGCTGGACATACGACCTGATGTCCTCATCATCCCCTCCCTCTTCAGTAGGTTTTGACCTCAAAACTGGTTCATCTGCATGGAAAGGGGCTAAGTCAGTAACGTTGAACGTGTTGGACACATTAAACTCACCTGAGAGCTCGATCCAGTAGGCGTTGTTGTTGATCCTCTCCAGCACTCTGAATGGTCCATCTCCTCTTGGTGCTAGCTTGGAACTCCTTAGGTTGGGGAACCTCTCTTGCCGTAGGTGTAGCCACACCCAATCGCCTGGTTGAAAGATCACCTCCTTTCTTCCCTTGTTGGCATGAGTCACATACTGTCCGGTCCTCTTCTCCAATTTTTCTGCTACCTTCTGGTGTAACCTCCTTATGAATTCTGCCTTGGNGAAGCTTGGGCCTCTCCGCCGGAAATGCTGATCGGTCCGGTCCTATTGGTCGAGGGTCCGGCGGTACTGCTTGGGCCGGCAGACGTGCCAAATGGCCCGGCTGTCTCGGGCAAGCTTCCTGGTCGGCCAGTCTGGTCTCCTGGCTGGATATACAACCTGATGTCCTCATCATTTTGGCTCAATGACATGCATGGATGGTGATGCGTCAGATAATTGGCTACACCCACCATGCACCAGATGACCCCTTGGACGCCCAAGGAATAAAAGGATTCTATCACGCGGAGAATTGAGTAGTTATCATATAACATGAAGTATAAATTGTGTTGGAGTACGACCGTAAAATGAAGACTACCACTAGGGTGTGGTGTGAGTGGGCACAATCACGCAACTTGCAAAAACTATTATTGGCGGGTGTAAAAGCAGCAACGGCTGGCAATATTTAACTTTTTGTTTATGATCGCACTTACAAATGACGAGGGCATAATTTTAAATATTAGATATTATGGATGTAAAACTCGTACCTTTCTATTAAAACTTTAAATATCTCTATTATGTAAGGATTAATGCAGGTAATAAGCTTAGTCACCCGATATAAGTAGCCTTTTGTCTAAATGTCTTTTTGTGTATTTATGATGTGAACGTATACAAAATTTAATGCATGTACAAGTCATTGCATAAGTGGAAATTAGCACTTTACTCATATTCGGAGTAATTAGGTTCAAATAGCCACCCAGATTCAAGATGTAACATGTAAACGTAACGTTACACTAATATTTAGTCTACTACTAATGTACTAAAGTTAAAAATTACATGTAGAGTACAATAAAAAAAACAACGCGAATACGATGAGGTCATAATATAGAACAATAAACGAAAAAGTAGTTATAGTAGTTTGAAACGGAGGTAGAATAGCACATCTAGACCAGTCCAACAAAGAATAGCACCACTAATTTTTTAGATTCAGCAAGAACAACTTCCGGTGTAATACATTTGCAATCATCAAATTTGGCTTTAGCGTGCGCTTGCATAAGGAGAAAAAATAGTACAACAGAATCATAATGAGAATCATTCTGAGGGATACATGTTGCTCTTTGCACAGTAAACTTCGTCGGGATAAGATTATCACCATCACTCACAATCTTCCGTAGGAAGAATGGTAGCATTTTTGCAATCGGAGTAAGATCTTACCTGATAAGACTGATGCTGCAGAATGAGGTGTTGCAATCAAGAATATGGAGAATGGCGTCGGACATAGCAACACATGCACTTACCCAATGCTGACTGTCAAAGTTTAATGGGAAATAAAGCTGTATTGGAAGGTTTACACTAACATTTTAGGAGGGTTTCCTGGAATTGAAAATTTCCTTGGTCGTTGTTTGGTACCTTAGAGAATTTGGTGAAATGGTTCAAAATGCAGGTAACAAACTCGCTATCATAAAATCCATACTCAAACTTGGGATGTATAATTTTGAAGTTATCATACGTGAGGTGTGTGTAGAACATAAGCGCATCAACCATCCGATAAAAACAATTTTAAATGATAGCGGGGGAAAATGTATAATAATATGGGAATCAATTACCTTTGATTCCATCATTGACATTCTATCGATAATTCCAGCAATATCCATGTTCGAAACAAATACACCATTAGGTAGAGTTATTACACTGCGACAAATGTTAAATTAGATTTACCCTAAATAAACTAAATAATATAAATAAATATTCATTAACATTAAGTATGGTGTTAGCAGAAGTATAGGTTTTTACCATGTACATACCATGTTTTCGTATAGTGACCCAAACTTCATGGCGTAGTTTACGCTATCATCTAATCCAAATTGGTATTGAACGACGGTCTTAGGGGATGTATTGCTCGAAATAACAGCAACGAGCTACTTCGATGTGGTGAAAACAACAATTCTCGATCTCTTACTCTTACGGATAACTGGTGTACAAACTTTAACATTTACATTACCGACATCATTGATCTCATTTTCCTGAAAAATAAAAGTAGACACAAAAGCACAGCACAATAATTACGGATTCAATTTTGTGGGAAAATAAAACAAACTTTAGCATCAGCATCACCGACGGCATTTATTAAAGAATTAGACTTTCAAATTGGAGGTACATGATCGCATTCCATGTTAGTAGCTAACTCTTGTATTATACGATAAAATAATACGATAAAATAATACGATAATTGTGAAGGAACACAATTACATGGAAATCCGATAAAATAACCACGATATATATATATTAGTACATCTCACAACCTAAATTATACCGCCACTCCGGGATCAACAACGATATTCATTGGTTCGGACGTCGTTGCTACAAAATTACATTGCACATTCATATCTAGCCCCTATATTAGAGACATGGGAACAAATTGTTAAAGAAAAACAAAACTGTTAGTAACTGATAAATGGAAATTGGTAGGCTATGAATTATGTACAACGATATTTAGTACATTATCATTCCCATGTTTTCAGCTGCACCAATAGTTTCATCCCTTGCCACACTCTCATGTGCTCCAATTTCACTACCATTCCCATAGTTTGACCATTCACGAGAACCGTTGTCGACAGATGTGTCCAAAAACTTAGTAATGCTAGAGATTACAGAATTATGTATTTTGGTGATTTTGCTATCTAAGACAGCAATTTAATGTGTCATGTATTGTTAAAAATGCTTCTTTGGTCTTCTCAACAACCATTACTACAATTTGGTGGGAAATGGATTGGAGACGACAGATAGTACTCCCACTTCCGTTGCTCTCTCAGTATCCTTTTGTTTCAGAGTTTTTTCTTCATTTTTTCTTCCCTCAGTGCAGCAAATTTGATTCCAGTAATCCCATATCATTTGTAAACTCAAAATCATAAAATATTAATATGACCATCTTAGACACTTCCTCTTCCTCTTTTTCATTAGACCACTCTATCATCTGCTTCGTTGATAACCTTTACCTGCATATATTTATTGAAATGATATAAATGATTAAGTAATCAATATTTAATAGATTGGGCAATAATACATGCGGTTAGTAGACACATGTCATTAGTATAATGTGGAAAATTTTAGATATATAAATTTAAACGAAGCAGTAAATTAGGAAACATGATACATGGTATTTGCTATCAAACCCTCTCCCATTTTCCAGGCAAATTACAGGGAAGCTTGCAGTCTCAGGTGATTCATCATCCGAATCACTGTCAGAATCAGAGTCCTTTGGTGCAGATATTGGTGTTTTGGTTATAGCGGGGGCAGCTGTGGCTAAAACAAACTAGAGCGGGTTAAAAAAACCTTTAACAACTAATGATAGCTTTGACAATGCAATAGGATTTATGTCCTTGATGTTGGACATATTCATGTCAAAAGCAAGACGTCCCCATGGATAGTAAACAAATGTGTATATATCACAAGTGAGTTCCACATGAGATTGAGAAAGCTTGGGTATATGGAATGTGGGAGCAAGTACACCAACAATAATAGCGAGATAAGCAAACTTCATCTTTATTTTATTGTCCTTAATAAATTTGTTTCAACATAGACGTAACACGTTCCACTGTGTACTCTCAGTGTTGGGAAAGAGAGAGTACCAGTACGAGTGCGTGTCACCACTCATCTTTTTCTTGCTAAACTTCTTCTCTTTTATGGGATATTTACCACAAGGTAGAATAATGACAATAGCAAACTCTTAAAATGAGTACCTAATAGGTTTACCAACAAAGAGAAATCACATCTCATGCTTTTTCTTTACTTGAAGTTGTATTATAACCATAAAGCAGCTCAATCTTTTAGAATAAACGAGTTTCTCACATATCGATATAAAGTTTTGAAATGGTGAACTTCTAATTTTTTCACTGTCATCATCATCGAGTGAATTAAGAATTTTTTTCATCCTCCAAAATGTATGGTAGACATTACTCTTTCACCTTCTGGCTATTGTCCATTAGCGAACAGCCTGAGGTAGGATCTAATTGGTGCTCTCACATCACAAAATGGGAGAAAATAACATTCAGCAAATTTGAAAAGACATGTAAGAGACACATGAACAACTATAAAACATCTATTAAAGTACAAATGTTACACGGATATTAGCAAAATAACATTTCAATGGAATAGATAAATATAACGTTTAGCATATCATGTTACACAAGTAAGATATACAATATATGTTATGTACTAAGTTAGCAGCAAACTCACAGAGATGAGTCCATGAATCAATATAACTATTATGCAGAATATATCTGATTTGGAGTTCCGACATCATAGTACTTAACATACTAAAATTAGAAATTTCGGAAACATACGTAGTAAACCACAGAGACTGCTGCAAGACCATACAGCTCAAGATAGGGATATATTATTGTATAGTTTAGATGATAAGTGTACTGTAGAAGAAGTTTGCTCGCTAAATTCTAACAACACATCTGAATGCAAATCGAACATCACGTGAAAAATACTCAATCGTAATAGGAGCATGCAACTTCTATTTTGTTCTTTCACATTTAAATCTGATTATAAAATAATAATGGAATGAAATGCACAAATAATCGAACAACAGTATTGAACAATTTATAAATTGAATTTAGCAACAATTGTAATGCCATAAAAACATTGTCACCGGTCATCAACGAAACTTTCGAAAACCATTGAAACATAGAGACTGGAGTTTAATAAATAATGGAGCACCAATTTTTCGAAAATGAAAATCGAATGAAGTGTAAGAATTATTTTGGGGTCACACATGTATAATCGATGTGTTAGGGTCATTATCTAAAGTACTCAAAATTATGTGGTCACTTATTTGTAAAGATAAAAGACTATGAGGCATAAGTATTATGGAAAATTTGTGTGTGGATACATTATGTAATTTCTAATTTGATGAAGGGCCGAATTAGAAATTATTTTCTATATAAATAGAAGGGTTATGGTCCCCATGGCAACCCTAATAAGAAATTCAGTCACCTTTATATCTCATCAACAAAGACCTTCCGCTATTCTGGGTTTGTCATGGAAGATCCATTCCCAACTTCAGTGTCATAAACCATGGATCCAAAAGGTACGCTTCCGCTATTGTGTTTCTAATTATTCAGGAATTATCATGAATTTTATTATTATAAAAATCATAAAATATTCAACATTTGGTATCAGAGCATCATGTCTAGTTTCTGTATAATAGTCAGATTATTTTTGGTTAAAATTCAGATTTAATAATATGTTTAGAATTTTTTATATTGTTGAATCTGATTTTTTTGTTAAAGTTTAGAGATTAAATCTATATTATGTGATATGTGATTAAAGTGTTGATAGATCTGAAATTATGCTTATCATTTTAGATATGTTTATAGTGAAAATCATGTTTAGATCTGGAATAAATAAATAATAATAAAAAAAAATTGGAAATTTGGATGGAATCATAAAACATATTTTTCCTGAATTTTTTTTTTGTGAAGTAATTTTTCGGATTAAATTCGATTTTATTTTTAGTAGTCGATTTCATGCTCGTAAAAATTTACTAGAAATTTTGGGATTTTTTTCAAAATTTTTTTGAGCAATCTAAAAATGTCGAATATATAAAATTTTGGAGGCTATTCATCTTCCTTTTTTGTCGGTTTCATTATTAAGTATAAACGTAACCGTTAAGGTTGAAAAAGAATGAATAAGAGGAGAAAAAAACAATTTATTATTTCATTTAATAATATTTTAGGCTTATTAGCCTTAAAAAGGGATTTTTTTAATCAATAAAATAAATTTTATTGTGCAAGTTTAATTCTTGAAGTGGATTAATTGATACAAGATGTTGCCAAAGTGACCTCTTTGTGGATATTTTTTCATGAATAGTTTTGAATGATATGTGTATGTCTTTTCATGCGAATAGTAAATCAACCCAAAGGTAGATTTGTATTTGGCCGAACTACATACATATCTGTGATGATAAGCATGTGACAATTATTAGGAATTAACATGTGAATGAGAAATCGGTCCAAAGAAAGCTTTATCATTTTATCATGTATTATTGTCAGTGTTTGATCTTTACAACAAGAGTATTACTAGCAGTTAATAATATTGTCCAAAGACTTGTTATTAATGTTGCACTTGCTATCTTGAGATGGATTGTACAATTTTTTATAATTTATTTGTTGATTATATTTGGTTAAATTGTGAGTTACTAATTAAGAATTGTTCTCTTTTCAGCAAATTTCACTACATTATCTGCTAACTTAGGTTCAATTCCAAAACTTACTGGTTCCAACTATAAGGAATGGAAAAGTAAGGTTAAGATTGTCCTTGGGTGTATGGATCTTGACCTTGCATTAAGGATGGAACAACCTACTTCTCCTACAGATGCCAGCACTGCTGAGTATAAGATGGTTTATGAGAAGTGGGAACGTTCTAACCGCATTGGTTTAATGATCATTATGGATACCATTCCAGAAACCTTTAGAGGTGATGATGAGATCCAAGATCTCAAACAGTTCCTTGCTGAAATGTACTTGCGTTTTGCAAAAAGTGATAAGGCAGAAATAAGTACGCTTTTGTATCGTTTTAGTACCATGAGGTATCACGGCAAAGGAAACATAAGGGAGTACATTTTGGAAATGTCTAACATTGTTTCAAAACTTAAAACACTCAAGACTGAGCTTTCAGAAGAAGTGCTCATATTTTTTGTCTTGAACTCCCTTCCTCCTAGTTTCAATCAATTGAAATCCAGTTATAACACACAGAAGGAGAAGGTCTCTTAATGAGCTTATTTCATATTGTGTGCAAGAGGAGGATAGGATGAAACAAGAAAAGTCTGAAAGTGCTCATATGGTTAACACCTCTAAGGGACAGGGCAAAAGAAGAAAAATTGAGGATGTTAAGAATGATGTTGGGAAAGGTCCAACACAAAAGAAGCAGACTAAGGTTGAAGATACCTGCTTCTTTTGTAAGAAAGCTGGACATATGAAGAAGGACTGCCAAAAGTACCACGCTTGGCGTGCAAAGAAAGGTATGTTCCTTGCTATGGTCTGTTATGAAGTGAACATAGTTGAAGTACCCAAAAACACTTGGTGGTTAGATTCAGGTGCAACTACTAACATTAGTGTTTCATTGCAGGATTGCCTGAGCTACCGAAAACCAACTGATGCTGAAAGACGCATTTATGTGGCTAATGGAATTCCGGTTTATGTGGAGGCAATTGCGCATTTTAGATTGTCTTTTAGTACTGGTTGTTTTTTGGATTTGAAAGACACTTTTGTTGTACCGTCGTTTTAGATGGAATTTGGTTTATGTTCCTTATTTAGACAAATCTGGTTATTCTTGTCTAACTGAGCATGGAAAAATTACTTTGTCTTTAAATTCAGTTTTAATTGGCACTAGTACACTCATGGATAATCACAATCTTTATATGCTTGACATTATAGCTTCTCGTGATGAAAGCTTAAATGTTGAATCAAGAGGTACAAAACGTAAATTACAAAATGCAAGTTCAGGAACTCTGTGGCACAAACGCTTAGGTCACATTTCTAGGAATAGAATTGAGCGACTTGTGTCTGATGGTATATTGGGTTCTGTTGATTTCACAAATTGTGAAGTCTGTGTGGATTGCATTAAAAGAAAACAGATTAAACATAAGAGATTAGGTGCATATAGAGCTACAAAAGTTCTTGAGTTGATACATACAGACATTTGTGGACCCTTCCCTACGGCATCATGGAACGGTCAACAATACTTTATATCATTTATAGACGATTACTCTCGATATGCATACTTGTTTTTTATTCATGAAAATTCGGAGTCTTTAGACGTGTTCAAGAAATTTAAAGCCGAAGTTGAGAATCAACTCGACCGAAGGATAAAGTCTGTCAGATTTGATCGTGGTGGTGAGTATTACGGTCGGTATGACGGTTCAGGTGAACAACGTCCAGGGCCATTTGCCAGATACCTAGAAGAGTGTGGAGTCGTCCCACAATACACTATGTCTGGGTCTCCTAGCATGAATGGTGTGTTAGAAAGACGCAACCGCACTCTTAAAGATATGGTGAGGAGTATGATTTGTCACTCCACCTTACCTGAATCACTCTGGGGAGAGGCATTAAAGACTGCAACATACAGTCTTAATCGGGTACCAACTAAGGCAACTGCAAAAACACCTTATGAGCTTTGCACAGGAAGAAAACCTAGTCTAAAGCATTTTCACATATGGGGATGTCCAGCTGAAGCTAGGCCTTACAAGCCGTTTGAGAAAAAACTGGACTCTAGAGCTGTGAGCAGTTACTTTATTGGTTATTCTGAGCGATCTCAGGGCTATAAGTTTTATGATCCCACACAAAAGAATATTTTTGAGACGGGAATAGCTACGTTCTTTGAGGATGTTGAATTTGGGGGGAAAATGAAGTTAGAGACATCATCTTTGAGGAAGAATCGGATTCAGTTTCTAAACCGATTCATATAGTTGCTTTTGATAAACCAAATTTAGATCCTCAAATTGATATTGAAGTTCTTCCTACAAATCAAGATGACGATGTTATCGAACATGAAAGTCAAATTCAAAATCCTCAAGAACCTGTGCAACAAGAACAAGTGCCTTTGCGGTGATCCACTAGAGAAAGGAGAAGTATTATTCCAGATGATTACATAGTATTTCTTATGGAACAAGAGGAAAATCATACCCAGTTGGAAGATGATTCTATCAACTTCCGTGAGGCCATGGGTAGTTCCAATTCAGATAAGTGGGTCAAAGCTAGTAAAGAAGAGTATCAGTCAATGCTAGACAATAAGGTTTGGAACATTGTCCAATTGCCAGAAGGAAAGAAAGCCATTGGTTGCAAATGGATATTTAAGACCAAAATGGATTCAAGTGGTAATGTGGAAAGGTATAAAGCTCGTCTAGTAGCTAAAGGCTATACTCAGAAAGAAGGGATTGACTATAAAGAAACTTTTTCTCCAGTTTCATCAAAGGATTCTTTTAGGACAATCATGGCCCTTGTTGCACACTATGACTAAGAGCTTCATCAGATGGATGTCAAGACAGCGTTTCTTAATGGTGACATTGATGAAACAATTTATATGGAGCAACCAGAAAATTTTGTAATAGGTGATTCAAAGAAAATGGTATGCAAATTAAATAATTCCATCTATGGGCTAAAACAAGCTTCTCGTCAATGGTACCACAAATTTCATAAGATAATCATCTCATTTGGTTTTGAGGTGAATTTAGTCGAAGATTGTGTGTATCAGAAGTTCAGTGGGAGTAAGTGTATTTTCCTGGTTTTGTATGTCGATGACATACTACTAGCCACTAACGATATGGGCATGCTACATGAGACCAAGATATTTCTGAAGGGTAAATTTGAAATGAAAGATCTTGGTGAAGCATCTTTTGTATTAGGAATTCAGATTCACCGAGATCGAACTCGGAGAATTCTTGGATTATCTCAAAAGAGTTATATCGATAAAGTACTCAAGAGATTTGGCATGCAGGATTGCAAACCAGGTGATACCCCAGTCGCTAGAGGAGACAAATTTTGTCTTAATCAATGCCCTAAAGGAAATTTAGAAATTCAGGAGATGCAAAAGATTCCTTATGCGTCGGCTGTAGGGAGTCTAATGTATGCTCAAGTTTGTACGCGTCCAGATTTAGCCTACATTGTTGGAGTTTTGGGCAGATACTTAAGTAATCCAGGTTTGGACCATTGGAAAGCAGCCAAAAGGGTCATGAGGTATCTGAAGAGAACAAAAGACTATATGCTCACATATCAGAGATCAGATAACTTGGAGATCATTGGGTATTCTGATTCTGATTTTGCTGGATGTCAAGATAGTAGAAAGTCTACATCAGGTTTTGTTTTTCTGTTGGCTGGTGGAGCTATTTCTTGGCGTAGTGCAAAACAAACACTCGTAGCTTCCTCCACAATGGCGGCAGAATTTGTAGCAGTTTTTGAGGCATCCAATCATGGACTTTGGTTGAGGAATTTTGTCACTGGGCTACGAATTCTTGAAGGAATTGAAAGACCACTAAAGATATATTGTGACAATAAATCAGCTGTTTTATACTCCAACAAAAATAGCAGCACAACAAAGTCCAAATTTATTGACATTAAGTTCCTCGTCGTTCAAGAGAGGGTACAAAGTGGAGAGATTTCCATAGAACACTTAGGGACAAACTCTATGATAGCAGATCCTCTTACAAAGGGCATTCCACCTAAGGTCTTTCTTGAGCATACTGCTCGAATGGGTGTTTCAATGTTTGAGGATCATTTGGTTTAGTGAGAGTTTTTCATTTGGTTTTGGGTTTTATGTTTTAGTTGTGTTTATGCACATTTATTTTCTGATCAGAAATAAAGTTTTGTTTTTAGTTTACTCTTTGTACAATAAAATTAAAGGATCTCAATAAGGTAGGACCAGTTGAAAATTGACATGTATTGATCATTTTTCATGTGATTTTCATGCCACACTTTTCATAATTGATCTATGTCATTTGTCTATATTAATTTCAGTGATTATGGAAGGTTTAGTTATTTACTATTATAACGAAAACCGCTATGATCCTATGTTACTATAGTCAATGAACATGATTGTTTATGCCTTGCTATATAATGACAATTTTGAGCTCATAAAGTCTATCACATTTTCAGAATACATATGTGACCCAGTGGGAGATTGTAAGAATTATTTTGGGGTCACACATGTATAATCGATGTGTTAGGGTCATTAT
>JAEVFF010002015.1:0-21531 GCA_018901945.1 Pugionium dolabratum
GATCAGCTAGTTAAAATGATCATTTTAAACTGATCATCGGTGATATTAGAGTAAAGGATTATAAATGAAGCATAATGCATGGCATTACTCAGATTGGGATAGATTAGATTACTTGGAGGTTTTTTCATAGCTATATTTGTCTTATATTTTGAAACAATATAGTAAATTGATCTAGCTAAAAGTGAGCATTGGATTCGTGTCATTATGAACTCTAATTCAAAAGTGATGAACGATTTAGGTCGGACATGTCATGTTGATCGGCCACTTAAAATAATTATTCTAAACAGATCATGGGTGCTCTTTAAGTAAAGGCTTATAAATGAAGCATAATGCATGGCATCACGTAGTTTGGGTTACATTGGAATACTTTGAGTCTTTGTCGTAGCTCTTTAAGCCTTAAGTGTTGTCACAATATAGAAAATTGAGTTAGTTTAACGTGGGAGTTGGATTCATATCATTTTGAGCCCTAAACGAAAAGGTAAAGATGATTTAGTGAAGACATGTTAAGTTGATCAGCTAGTTAAAATGACATTCTAATCTAATCATTAGTGTTTCTTTAGTAAAGGATTATAAATAAAGCATAACACATGAGATCACGTAGTTTGGGATACAATTTGATTACTTTCAGGCTTTGTGTAGCTCTTTTAGTCTCAAATTTTATAACAATATGTAAAATTGAGCTAGTTTAACGATAGCTTTGGATATATGCCATTATGAACTCTAAATTAAAATTTATTGATAAGTTTTTGCGAACATTTCAAGTTGATCGACGAGTTAAAATGATCATTCCAAACTGATCAATGGTGCTCTTTGAGAAAAGGCTAATAAATTAAACATAATGCATGGGATCACGCAGCTTGGGATATATTTGATTACTTAGAGACTTTGTCGTATCTCTTTCAATCTGAAATGTTGTCACAATATGGAAAGTTGAGCTAGCTTAACGGGAGGGTTGGACTCATATCATTTTGAGCTCTAAATCAAAATTTAAAGACAATTTATTTTGGACATGTCAAGTTGATCAGATAGTTAAAATGATAATTTTAAACTGATCATTGGTGCTTTTAAAGTTAAGGATTATAAATGAATCATAATGCATGGCATCACGCATATTGGGATAGATTGGATTACTTATAGTCTTTGTCGTATCTATATTTTTCCTATATTTTGTAAAAAGATAGTAAATTGAACTAGCATAACGTGAGCGTTGGATTCATGTCATTATGAACTTTAAATCAAAAGTTATGGACGATTTAGGTCGGACATGTCAAGTTGATCGGCCCCTTACAATGATTATTCTAAACTGATCACTGGTGCTCCTTGAGTAAAGCCTTATATATGAAGCATAATGCATGGCATCACGCATTTTTGGACACATTGGATTACTTCTAGGCTTTGTCGTAGCTTTTTTAGTCTCAAATGTTGTCACAATATGGAAACTTGAACTAGCTTAACGTGGGAGTTGGATTCATATCGTTTTTAGCTCTAAACCAAAAGTTAAATACGATTTAGTGCAGACATGTTAAGTTGATCAGCTAGTTAAAATGATATTCTAAACTGATCTTTGGTGTTCCTTTAGTAAAGGCTCATAAATGAAGCATAATGCATGGCATCACGTAGTTTGGGATACATTTGATTACTTTAAGGCTTTGTGTAGCTCTTTCAATCTTAAATGTTGTCACAATATCGAAAATTGAGCAAGCTTAACGTGAGGTTTGGATTTGTGTCATTATGAACTTTAAATAAAAAGTTATAGATGTTTTTCGACGGACATGTCAAGTTGATAGGCTAGTTAAAATGATCATTCCTAACTGATCAATGGTGCTCCTTGAATAAAGGCTTATAAATAAAGCATAATGCATGGGATCACGCAGTTTTGGATACATTTGATTACTTTGAGACTTTGTCGTAGCTCTTTCAATCTGAAATATTATCATAATATGGAAAGTTGAGCTAGCTTAACGTAACCGTTGGACTCATATCATTTTGAGGTCTAAATCAAAAGCTAAAGACGATTTATTGCAGACTTGTCAAGTTGATCAGGTAGTTAAAATGATCATTCTAAACTGATCATTGGTGATCATAGAGTAAAGGATTATAAATGAAGCATAATGTATGGCATCACGTAGATTGGGATAGATTGAATTACTTGGAGGCTTTGTTGTAGTTATATTGGTCTTTGTTGTAGCTAGATTGAATTACTTGGAGGTTTTGTTGTAGCTAGATTGAATTACTTGGAGGCTTTGTTTTGTCACAATATAGTAAATTGAGCTAGCTAAACGTGAGTGTTGGATTCGTGTCATTATGAACTATAAATCAAAAGTTATGGACAATTTGGAGAGGACATGTCCACAATAAATTGACCAGTTGAAATGATCATTCTAAACTGATCATTGGTGCTCATTGAGTAATGGCTTATAAATGAAGCATAATGCATGGCATCACGTAGTTTGGGATACATTGGACTACTTTGAGGATTTTTCATTGCTCTTTCAGTCTCAAATGTTGTCACAATATAGAAAACTGAGCTACCTTAACGTTGGCGTTGGATTTATATCATTTTGAGCTCTAAAAAAACGTAAAGACGATATAGTGCACACATGTTAAAGTTTGAGCTCGCATTGATTGGATTACTTAGAGGCTTTGTCTTAGCTATTTTAGTGTTAAAGTTTGTCACAATATAAAAAATTGAGCTAGTTTAACGTGGGTGTTGGATTCATGTCATTCTTAACTCTAAAGTTACAGATGATTTAGGACAGACATGTCAAGTTGATCGGCCAGTTAAAATGATCATTCTAAAATGATCATTGGTGCTCCTTGAGTGAAGGCTTATAAAGGAAGCGTAATGCATAGCATAACGCAGTTTGGGATGCATTGGATTACTTGGAGCCTTTTTCCTAGCTCTTTTAGTCTCAAATGTTGTCACAATATGGAAAATTGAGCTAGCTTAACGTGGGCGTTGGCTTCAAGTCATTTTGAGCTCTAAATCAAAAGAT
This sequence comes from Pugionium dolabratum, assembly GCA_018901945.1. Taxonomy (NCBI): domain Eukaryota; kingdom Viridiplantae; phylum Streptophyta; class Magnoliopsida; order Brassicales; family Brassicaceae; genus Pugionium; species Pugionium dolabratum. Next base: position 2,997 of record JAEVFF010002015.1, read on the forward strand.
AAAAACAGTTTAGTGTGGACATGTTAAGTCGATCAGCTAGATAAAATGATCATTCTAAACTGATCATTGGTCCTCATTAATTAAAGACTTATAAATGAAGCATAATGCATCACATCATGCAGTTTGTGATAGATTGGATTACTTGGAGGCTTTGTCGTAGCTATTTCGGTGTTTAATTTTGTCATAATATAAAACATTGAGCTAACTTAACGTGGGCGTTAGATTCATGTCATTCTTAACTATAAAGTTATGGACAATGTACGGCTAACATATCAAGTTGATCGACCAGTTAAAATGATCAATCTAAACATATCATTCGTGCTCCTTGAGTTAAAGGCTTACAAATGAAGCATAATGCATAGCATCATGCAGCTTGGGAAACATTGGATTACTTGGAGCCTTTTTCCTAGCTCTTTTCGTCTCAAATATTGTCACAATATGGAAAATTGAGCTAACTTAAACTGGGCGTTGTATTCATGACATTTTGAGCTCGCAATCAAAAGTTAAAGACGATTTAGTGCGGACATGTCATGTTGATCAGCTAGTTAAGATGATCATTCTAAACTGATCATTGGTGCTCATTCAGTAAGACTGAATAAATGAAGCATAATGCATAGCATCATGCAGTTTTGGATAAATCGGATTTCTTAGAGGCTTTGTCTAGCTATTTTGATCTTATTTTGTCACCATATGGAAAATTGAGCTAGCTTCACGTGGGTGTTGGATTCATGTAATTTTGAGATCTAAATCAAAATTTATAACATGATTTAGTACGGACATGTCAAGTTGAACAGCTAGTTAAAATGATCATTCTAAACTGATCATTGGTGCTCCTAGAGTAAAGGCTTATAAATGAAGCATAATGCATGGCATCACGCAGTTTGGGATACATTGGATTACTTGGAGGCTTTTTCATAGCTCTTTCAGTCTCAGATGTAGTCACAATATAGAAAATTGAGCTAGCGTACCGTGGGCATTGGATTCGTGTCATTCTGAACTATAAATCAAAAGTTATGGATGATTTAGTGCGGGCATGTCAAGTTGATCAGCTAGTTAAAATGATCATTATAAACTGATCATTGGTGCTCCTTCAGTAAAGGCCTATAAATGAAGTAAAATGCATGGCATCACGCAGTGCGGGATACATTGGATTACTTGGAGGTTTTGCCATAGCTCTATTAGTCTCTAATGTTGTCACAATATGGAAAATTGAGCTCGTTTAACATGGCTATTGGATTCATATCATTTTGAGCTCTGAACAAAAATTTAAATACGATTTAGTGCGGATACGTCTAGTTGGTCAGCTACTTAAAATGAACTGATCACTGGTGCTCCTTGAGTAAAGGCTTATAAATGAAGCATAATGCATGTCATCACGCAGTTAGGGATATATATGATTAATTGGAGCCTTTGTCATAGCTATTTCGATGTTAAATACTATCACAATTTTGGAATATGAGCTGGTTTAACATGGGCGTTGTATTCGTGTCATACTGAACTCTAAACGAAAAGTTACTGATGATATACTACGGACATTTCAAGTTGATCAGCCAGTTAAGATGATCATTCTAAACTGATCAGTGGTGCTCCTTGAGTAAAGGCTTATAAATGAAATATAATGCATGACATCACGCAGTTTGGGACCAAAATTGGATTACTTGCAGGCTTTGTAGTACCTCTTTTGGTTTTTAATTTTGTCACAATATAGAAAATTGAGGTGGTTAATGTGAGCGTTGGATTCATGTCAGTCTAAACTCTAAAATAAAATTTACAGACGATTTAGTGCGGACATGTCAAGTTGATCGGCGACTTAAAATTGAGTTAGTTTAAAGTTGTCGTTGGATTTATATCATTTTGAGCTCTAAATCAAAATTTAAAGACGATTCAGTGCGGACATGTCAAGTTGATCAGCTACTTAAAATGATCATTCTAAACTGATCATTGGTGCTCGTTGAGCAAAGACTTATAAATGAAGCATAATGCATGACATCATGCAGCTAGGGATAGATATGATTACTTGAAGCTTTTTCCGTAGCCATTTCATTGTTAAATTCTATCATTATTTAGAAATATGAGCTAGCTTAACATGGGCGTTGTATTCATGTCATACATAACTCTAAATCAAAAGTTACGGATGATTTACTACAGACATGTCAAGATGATCAGCCAGTTAAAATTATCATTCTAACTGATCATTGGTGCTCCTTGAGTAAAGGCTTACAAATGAAGCATAACGCATGACATCATGCAGTTTGGGACCAAAATTGCAATACTTAGAGGCTTTGTAATAGCTATTTTAGTCTTAAATTTTGTCACAATTTAGAAAATTGAGCTGTTTTAGTCTTAAATTTTGTCACAATTAAATTTTGTCACAATTTAGAAAATTTTGTCACAATTTTGTCACAATTATGTCTTAAATGATTACTTGGAGGCATCAACATAGCTCTTTCAGTATTAGATGTTGTCACAATATAGAAAATTGAGCTAGCGAACCGTGGGCGTTGGATTCATGTCATTCTGAACTTTAAATCAAAGGTTACGGAAACTTTAGTGCGGGCCTGTCAAGTTGATCGGCGAGTTAAAAATGATCATTATAAACTGATCATTGATGCTCCTTGGGTAAAGGCTTATAAATGAAGCAAAATGTATGGCATCACGCAGTTAGAGATACATTGGATTGGTTTGAAGCTTTGTCATATCTCTTTTATTCTCAAATGTTGTCACAATATGGAAAATTGAGATAGCTTCACCTTGCCGTCTGATTCATATTATTTTGAACCCTAAACCAAAGTTAAAAGACCATTTAGTGCCTACAATTCAAGTTGAACAGCTACTTAAAATGATCATTCTAAACTGATCATTAGTGCTCCAATAGTAAAGGCTTATAAATGAAGCATAATGCATGGCATCACGCAGTTTGGGATAGATTGGGTTACTTGGAGGCTTTGTCGTAGCTATTTTGGTCTTACATTTTTTCATATCATTTTGAGCTCTAAACCAAAATTTAAATACGATTTAGTGCAGACATGTCTAGTTGATCAGCTACTTAAAATGACAATTCTAAACTGATCATTGGTGCTCCTTGAGTAAACGCTTATAAATGAAGCATAATGCATGTCATCATGCAGTTAGAGATAGATATGATTACTTTGAGCCTTTGTCGTAGCTATTTTGATGTTAAGCACTGTCACAATGTAGAAATATGAGCTAGTTTAATATGGGCGTTGAATTAGGGTCATATTGAACTCTAAATCAAAAGTAAAGGATGATTTACTACAGACATGTCAAGTTGATCAGCAAGTTAAAATTATCATTCTAAACTGATCATTGATTCTCCTTGAGTAAAGGCTTACAAATGAAGTATATGCATGACATCACACAGTTTGGGATCAAAATTGGATTATTTGGAGGCTTTGTAGTAGCTCTTTTGGTCTTAATTTTTCACAATATAGAAAATTGAGCTGGTTAACATGAGTGTTGGATTTGTGTAATTCTAAACTCTAAATCAAAACTTACGAACGATTTTATGCGGACATGTCAAGTTGATCGACCAGTTAAAATGATCATTCTATACTAATCTTTGCTGCTCCTTGAGTAAAGGCTTATAAATGAAACAAAATACATGTTATCACGCAATTTGGGATAAAATCAATTAATATGAGGATTTATCGTAGCTCTTTTAGTATTAAATGTTGTCACAATATGGAAAATTTAGCTAGCTTAACATGGGTGTTTGATTCGTATCGTTTTGAACTCTAAATCTAAAGTTATGGAAAATTTCGTGTCGACCTGTCAAGTTATTCGACCATTTAAAATTATCATTCCAAACTGATCATTGGTACACCTTGAGTAAAGGATTATAAATGAAGCATATTGCATGGCATCACGCAGTTTGGGATACATTGGACTATTTGGAGGCTTTATCATAGCTCTTTCAGTCTCATATGTTGTCACAATATAGAAAATTGAGCTAGCGTACCGTGGGCATTAGATTCGTGTCATTCTGAACTCTAAATCAAAACTTACGCACGTTTAGTGTACGCATGACAAGTTAATTGGCCAGTAAAAATTGTCATTATAAACTGATCATTGGTGCTCCTTGCGTAAAAACTTATAAATGAAGCAATATGCATGGCATAACGCAGTTTGTGATACATTGGATTAGTTTGAGGCTTTGTCGTAGCTCTCTTACTCTCAAATGTTGTCACAATATGGAAAAATGAGCTAGTTTAACATTGCCGTTAGATTCATATCATTCTGAGCTCTAAACCAAAAATTATAAAACGATTTAGTGCGGACATGTCAAGTTGTGCAGCATCTTAAAATGATCATTCTAAACTGATCATTGCTGCTCCTTGAGTAAAAGATAATAAATGAAGCATAATGCATAGCATCATGCAGTTGGGGATAGATATCATTACTTGGAGCCTTTGTCGTATCAGTTTTAATGTTAAATTCTGTCACAATTTAGAAATATGAGCTAGCTTAACATGGGCGTTGTATTCGTGTCATACTGAACTCTAAACCAGAAGTTATAGATGATTTTGTACGGACATTTCAAGTTGATCAGCCAGTTGAAATGATCATTCTAAACTTATCATTGGTGCTCCTTGAATAAAGGCTTATAAATGAAAACTAATACATGGCATCACGCAGTTTGGGAAACATTGGATTACTTAGAGGGTTTTTCATAGCTCTTTCAGTCTCAAATGTGTTCACAATATGGAAAATTTAACTAGTTAAAATGATCATTCTAAACTGATCATTGGTACTCCTTGAGTAAAGGCTTATAAATGAAGCAAAATGCATGGCATCACGTAGTTTGGGATAAATTGGATTGGTTTGAGGCTTTATCATAGCTCTTTTAGTCTTAAATATTGTCACGATATGGAAAATTTAGCTAACTCAACATGAGGGTTGGATTCGTATAATTTTGAACTCTAAATCTAAAGTTATGGACAATTTCGTGCCGACATTTCAAGCTGATCAGCAAGTTAAAATGATAATTATAAACTGATCATTGGTACTCCTTTAGTAAAGCCTTATAAATGAAGCATATTGCATGGCATCACGTAGTTTTGGATACATTGGATTACTTAGAGGCTTTGTCATAGCTCTTTTGGTCTCACATGTTGTCACAATACAGAAAATTGAGCTAGCGTACCGTGACCATTGGATTCGTGTCATTCTGAACTCTAAATCAAAAGTTACAGAACATTTAGTGTGGGAATGTCAAGTTCATCGGCCAATTAAAATGATCATTTTAAAATGATCATTGCTGCTCCTTGGGTAAAGGCTTGTAAATGAAGCAAAATATATGGCATCACGCAGTTAGGGATACATTGGATTAGTTTGAGGCTTTGGCATAGCTATATTAATTCTCAAATGTTGTTATAATATGGAAAATTCAGCTAGCTTGACGTTGCCGTTGGATTCATATCATTTTGAGCTCTAAACCAAAATTTAAAGAAGATTTAGTGTGGCCATGTCTAGTTGATCAGCTACTTAAAATGATGATTCTAAACTGATCATTGGTGCTCCTTGAGTAAATGCTTATAGGTGAATCATAATGCATGGCATCATGTAATTAGGGAGGCTTTGTAGTAGCTCATTCGGTCTTAAATTTTGTCACAATATAGAAAATTGAGCTGGTTAACGTGAGCGTTGGATTCTTGTTAGTCTAAACTCTAAATCAAAAGTTACGGACGATTTAGTGCGGACATGTCAAGTTGATCAGCCAGTTAAAATGATCATTCTAAACTGATCATTGGTGATCCTTGAGTAAAGGCTTATAAATGAAGCAAAATGCATGGTATCACGCAGTTTAGGATAAATTGGATTAGTTTGAGGCTTTACCATATTTCTTTTAGTCTTAAATGTTGTTACAATATGGAAAATTTAGCTAGCTTAACATGGATGTTGGATTCGTATCGTTTTGAACTTTAAATCTAAAATTATGGACAATTTCGTGCTGACATGTCAAATTGATCGGCCAGTTAAAATTATGATTCTAAACTGATCATTGGTAATCCTTGAGCAAAGGCTTATAAATGAAGCATATTGCATGGCATCACGCAGTTTGGCATACATTGGACTATTTGAAGGCGTTGTCATATCTCTTTCAGTCTCAAATGTTGTCACAATATAGAAAATTGAGCTAGCGTTCCGTGGGCATTGGATTCATGTCATTCGGAACTCTAAATCAAAAGTTACGAACGATTTAGTTTAGGCATGTCAAGTTGATCGGCCAGTTAAAATGATCATTATAAACTAATCATTGGTGCTTCTTGAGCAAAGACATATAAATGAAGCATAATGCATGGCATCACACAGTTAGGGATAGGTATAATTACTTGGAGCCTTTGTCGTAGTTGTTCAGATGTTAAATTCAGTCACAATTTAGAAATATAAGCTATCTTAACATGGGCGTTGTATTTGTGTCATACTGTACTCTAAACCAAAAGTTACAGATGATATACTACGGACATGTCTAGTTGATCAGCCAGTTAAAATGATATTCTAAACTGATCATTGGGGCTCCTTGAGTAAAGGTTTATAAATGAAGAATAATACATGGCATCATGCAGTTTGGGATACATTGGATTAGTTAGATACTTTTTCATAGCTCTTCCAGTCTCAATTGTTTTCATAATATGGAAAATTGAGCTAGTTTAATGTGGGCGTTGGACTCATGTCTTTTTGAGCTCTAAATCAAAAGTTAAAGATGATTTAGTGCGGACATGTCAAGTTGATCAGCTAGTTAAAATGATCATTCTAAATTGATCATTGGTGCTCCTTGAGTAAAGGCTTATAAATTAAGCATAATGCATGGCACCACGCAGTTTGGTATACAATGGATTACTTGGAGGCTTTGTAGTAGCTCTTTCAGTATCAAATATTGTCACAATATGGAAAACTGAGCTAGGTTAACATGGCCGTTGGATTCGTATCATTTAGAACTCTGAATCTAAAGTTACGGACAATTTCGTGCCGACATGTCAAATTGATCAGCCAGTTAAAATGATCATTCTAAACTGATCATTGGTGCTACTTGAGTAAAGATTTATAAATGAAGGATAATGCATGGTATGACACAGTTTGGGATACATTGGATTGCTTGGAGGCTTTTTCATAGCTCTTTCATTCTCAAATGTTGTCATAATTTAGAAAATTGAGCTAGTGCAGCGTGGGTGTTGGATTCAGGTCATTCTAAACTCTAAATCCGAAGGTACAAACGATTTAGAATGGACATGTCAAGTTTATGAGCATTTTAAAATGATCATTCTAAGCTGGTCATTTGTGCTGCTTGAGTAAAGGCTTATAAATGAAGCATAATGCACGGCATCACGCTGTTTTGGATACATTAGATTACTTTGAGGCTTTTTCGTAGCTCTTTCAATCTCAAAATGTGTTCACAATATGGAAAATTGAACTAGCTTAACGTAGGCATTGGGTTCATGTAAATTTGAGCTATAAATCAAAAGTTAAACACGATTTAGTGTCGGAAATTTCGTGTTGGTCAGGTAGTTAAAATGGTTAGTCTAAACTGATCATTGGTGCTCATTCATTAAAGGCATATATATATGAAGTATAAGGCATAGCATCATTCAGTTTAGGATATATTGGATTACTTGGAGGCTTTGTCATATGATTTCTTACAATAAAGAAAATTGAGCTACCTTAACATGGGTATAGGATTCGTCATTTTGAACTCTAAACCAAAAGTTACAAACGATTTAATGCGGACATGTCAAGGTTATTGGCTAGTTAAAATGATCATTTGAAACTAATCATTGGTGCTCCTTGAGTAAATTCTTATAAATGCATGGAATCACGCAGTCAGGGATAGATTGCATTACTTTCAGGCTTTGTCTAGCTCTTTTTGTCTCAAATTTTATCAGAATATGGAAAATTGAGATAGCTTAATGTGGGTATCGGATTCCTGTCATTTCGAGATCTAAATATGAAGTTAAATACAATTTACTACGGACATGTCAAGTTGATGAGGTACTTAAAATGATCATTATAAACTGATTATTGGTGCTCCTTGAGTAAAGGCTTATAAATGAAGCATAATGTATGGCATCACGCAGTTAGAGATACATTGGATTGGTTTGAAGCTTTACTTGGAGGCTTTGTCTAGCTCTTTCAGTCTGACATGTTGTCACAATATCGAAACTTGTGTTAGCTTAACGTGGGCATTGGAGTTGTGTCATTTTTAGCTCTAAATCGAAAGTTAAAGACAATTTAATGCGGACATGTCAAGTTGATCAACTAGTTAAAATGAGCATTCTAAACTTATCATTGGTGCCCCTTGAGTAAAAGCTTACAAATGAATCATGGCATCACGGATTTCGAGATAGATTGCATTACTTTCAGGCTTTGTCTTGCTCTTTCAATCTCAATTGTTGTCACAATATTGGAAATTGAGGTAGCTAAATGTGGGCATTCGATTCGTGTCATTATGAACTCTAAATCAAAAGTTAAAGACGATTTAGTGCGGAAATGTCAAGTTGATCAGCCTGTTAAAATGATCATTCTAAATTTATCATTGGTGCTCATTGAGCAAAGGTTTACAAATGAAGCATAATGCATGGCATCACATATTTTGGGATATATTGGATTACTTGGAGGATTTGTCATAGCTCTTTCAGTCTAAAATATTGTCACAATATTGAATATTTAGCTAAGTTAACGTGGGCATCGGATTCATGTCATTCTAAACTCTAAATTAAAAGTTAAAGGATTTAGTGCAGACATGTCAAGCTGATCTGATAGTTAAAATGATCATTCTAAACTGAGCATTGGTGCTCACTGAGTAAACGTTTATTAATGAAGCATAATGTATATCAAAAGTTAAAGACAATTTAGTGCGGACGTCTCAAGTTGATCGTCNAAATTGAGCTAGCTTAACGTGGGCATTAAATTCATCCCACTTTGAGCTCTAACTTAAAAGTTAATGACGATTGCGGACATGTCAAAGTGATGAGCTAGTAAAAATGATTATTCTAAACTGATCATTGGTGCTCACTGGGAAAAGGTTTACAAATGAAGCATATTGCATGGAAACACGCAGTTTGCGATAGGTTGGATTACTTGGAGGATTTGTTGTGGCTATTTCGGTTTAAAATTTTGTCATAAAATTGAAAATTGAGTTAGCTTTACTTGGGTGTTTGATTCGTGTAATTCTGAAATGTAAATCAAAAGTAAAAGGCGATTTAGTGCGGACATGTCAAGTTGATTGGCTAGTTAAAATGAACATGATAAACTGATCATTGGAGCTCATTGAGCAAAGGCATATAAATGAAGCATAATGCATGGCATCACGCATTTTGGGATATATTGGATTACTTGGTGGCTTTATCATTGCTATTTGATCTTAAATTTGTTCACCATATAGAAAATATAGGTAGCTTAAAGTTGGCGTTGGAGTCCTATCATTCTGAACGCTAAATCAAAAGTTAGGGACCATTAAGTGCGGACATGTCAAGTTGATCTGTTAGTTAAAATGATCATTCTAAACTGATCATTTGTGCTCCATGTGTAAAAGCTTATAAAGAAACCATAATGCATGGCATCACGCATTTTGGGATAGATTAGAATACTTGGAGGCTTTGTCGTACCACTTTCAATCTCAAATATTGTCACAATATGGAATATGTAGCTAACTTAACGTGGCGTTGTATTCATGTCCTTTTGAACTCTAAATTAAAAGTTAAAAATGATTTAGTTTGGACACGCCAACTTGATCTTCTAGTTAAAATGATCATTCTAAACTGAGCATTGGTGCTCATTGATTAAAGGGGTATAAATGAAGCATAATGCATGGCATCACACATTTTGGGATAGATTAGATTACTTGGAGGCTTTGTTATAGCTATTTTGGTCTTAAATTTTGTCACAATGTAGAAAATTGAGCTAGCTTTACTTGAGCATTGGATTCGTGTCATTCTGAAATGTAAATCAAAAGTTACTAACGATTTAGTGTGGAAATGTCAAGTTGATCGCGAGTTAAAATGAACATTCTAACTGTTCATTGGTGCTCATTGAGCAAAGGTTTACAAATGAAGCATAATGCATGGCATCATGTATTTTGGGATATATTGGATTAATTGGAGGATTTGTCATAGCTCTTTCAGTCTAAAATATTGTCACAATATTGAATATTTAGCTAAGTTAACGTGGGCATTGGATTCATGTCATTCTGAACTCTAAATTAAAAGTTAAAGATGATTTACTGCAGACATGTCAACTTGATCTGATAGTTAAAATGATCATTCTAAATTGAGCATTGGTGCTCATTGAGTAAACGTTTATTAATGAAGCATAATGTAAATCAAAAGTCAAAGATGATTTAGTGCGTACATCTCAAGTTGATCGCCCAATTAAAATGAACATTTTAAATTGATCACTGGAGCTCATTGAAAAAGGCAATGAAGCAAAATGCATGAATCACGCAGTTTGGGATATATTGGATTACTTAGTAGCTTTGTCATAGCTATTTGGTCTTGAATTTTGTCACAATTGAGAAAAGTGAGATAGCTCGCTCGATTCCTGTCATACTGAACTCTAAAGCAAAAGTTACGGACGATTTATTGATGACATGTCTATTTGATTGGCCATTTAAAATAATTATTCTAAAATGATCATTGGTGTTCTTTGAGTAAACGCTTCTAAAGAAAACATAATGTATGACATCACGTGGTTTGGGATAAATTGAATTACTTGGAGGCTTTGAGGTAGAATTTTTATTCTCAAATATTGTCGCAATATGGAAATTGAGCTAACTTAACGTGGCCATTGTATTCATGTCATTTTGAACTCTAAATTAAAAGTTAAAGACGATTTAATGCGGACATTTCAACTTGATTTGCTAGTTAAAATGATCATTCTAAACTGCTCGTTGGTGCTCATTAAGTAAAGGCGTATAGATGAAGCATAATGCATGGTATCACGCATTTCGGGATAGAATGGATTACATGGAGGCTTTGTCAAAGCAATTATGGTCTTAAAGTTTGTCACAATATAGAAAATTGAGCTAGCTTCACTTGGGCATTGGATTCGTGTAGTTCTGAAATATAAATCAAAAGTGACCGACGATTTAGTGTAGATATGTCAAGCTGATTGGCCAGTTAAAATGAACTTTCTAACTGTTCATTGGTGCTCATTGGGCAAAGGCTTACAAATGAAGCATAATGCATCTTCACGCAGTTTGAGATATATTGGATTACTTTGAGCCTTTGTCATAAATCTTTTGGTCTCAACAGTTGTCACAATATGAAAGCTTGAGTTAGGTTAATGTGAGCGTTGGATTCATCTCATTTTGAGATCTAAATTAAAAGTTAAAGACAATTTAGTGCGGACTTATCAAGTTGATCAGCTAGTTAAAATGATCATTCTAAACTGATCATTGGTGCTTCTTGAGTAAAGGCTTACAAAGAACTCATAATGCATGGCATCACGCAGTTTGGGATAGGTTGGATTCGTTGGAGGCTTTTTGTAGATCTTTCAGTCTCAAATATTGTCACATTATGGAATATTTAGCAAACTTAACGTGTGCGTTGGATTCATGTAATTCTGAACTATAAATTAAAAATTAAAGACGATTCCGTGTGGACCTATCAACTTGATCTGCTAGTTAAAATAATCATTCTAAAATGAGACTTGGTGCTTCTTGAGTAAAGGCTTATAAAGAAAGCATAATGCATGGATCACGGAGTTTTGGATAGATTGGAGTACTTGGAGTCTTTTCGTAACTCTTTCAGTCTCAAATATTATCACAATATGGAATATTGAGCGAACTTAACGTAGGTGTTGGATTCATGTCATTATGAACTGTAAATTAAAAGTTAAAGAAGATTTAGTGCGGACATGTAAACTTGATCTGCTAGTTAAATGATCATTATGAACTGATCATTCGTGCTCCTTGAGTAAAGGCTAATAAAGAAAGCATACTGCATGGCATTACGCAGTTTGGGATACATTGGTTGCTCGGAGGCTTTTTCGTAGCTTTTTCAATCTCAAATATTGTCACAATATGGAATATTTAGCTAACTTAACGTGGGGATTGGATTCATGCCATTATGAACTCCAAATTAAAAGTTAAAGACGATTGAGGGCAGACATACCAAGTTGATCAACTAGTTAAAATGATCATTTGAAAGTGATCATTACTGCTCGTTGATTAAAGGCGTATAAATAAAGCATAATGCATGTCATCACGTATTTTGCAATAGATTGGAGGTTTTTTCGTAGCTCTTTCAATCTCAAATATTGTCAAAATATGAAATATTGAGCTAACTTAATGTGGCGTTGGGGTTATGTCATTCTGAACTCCAAATTAAAAGGTAAAGACGATTTAGGGCGGACATGTCAAGTTGATCAACTAGTTAAAACGATCATTCAAAACTGATCATTGTTGCTCATTGATTAAAGGCGTGTAAATGAAGCATAATGCATGGCATCACGCAGTTTCGGATAGATTGGATTAGTTTTACGCTTTGTCATAGCTCTTTCAGTCTCAAATATTTTCACATTATCGAATATTGAGCTAACTTAACAAGGGCATTAGATTCATGTCATTATGAAAATCTAAACTAAAATTTAAATACGATTTTGTGCGGACATTGCAAGTTGATCGGCCAGTTAAAATGATCATTTTAAACTGATCATTGGTGCTTCTTGAGTAAAGGCTTACAAAGAAAGCATAATGCATTGCATCACGCAGTTTGGGATAGATTGGATTACTTGAAGGCTTTTTCGTAGCTCTTTCAGTCTCAAATATTGTGACAATATGGAATATTGATCTTACTTAACGTGGGCGTTGGATTAATGCCATTCTGAACTCGAAATTAAAAGTTAATGATGATTTAGTGCGGACATGTCAACTTCATCTGCTAGTTAAAATGATCATTCTATACTGATATTTTGTGCTCGTTGAGAAAATGCTTATAAAGAAAGAATAATGCATGGCATCAAACAGTTTGGGATAGATTGGATTACTTGGAGGCTTTTTCGCATCTCTTTCAGTCTGAAATATTGTTACAATATGGAATATTGAGCTAATTTAACATGGACGGTGGATTCATGTCATTCTGAACTCAAAATTAAAAGTTAAAGATGATTTAGTGCCGATATGTCAACTTGATCAGCTAGTTAAAACGATCATTCTAAACTGATCGCTTGTGCTGCTTGAGTAAATGATTATAAAGAAAGCACTATGCATGGCATCATGCAATTTTGGATAGATTGAATTATTTGGGGGCTTTTTCGTAGCTCTTTCAGTCTCAAATATTTTCACAATATGGAATATTGAGCTAACTTAACGTGGGCGTTGGATTCATGTCGTTGTAAACTCTAAATTAAAAGTTAAAGACGATTTAGTGTGGACTTGTCAACCTGATCTGCTAGTTTAAATGATCATTCTAAACAGATCATTGGTGCTCATTGAGTAAAGTCCTATAAATGAAGCATAATGCATGGAATCATGCAGTTTAAGATAGATTGGATTACTTGGAGGCTTGGTCATAGCTATTTTGGTCTTAAATTTTGTTACAATATTGAAAATTGAGCTAGCTTAACGTGGGCTTGGATTCGTGTTATTCTAAACTCTAAATAAAAAATTATGGACGATTTAGTGCGGACATGTCAAGTTGATCATCCGGTTAAAATGATCATTCTAAATTGAGCATTGGTGCTCCTTGGGTAAAAGCTTATAAATGAAGTATAATACATGGCATCACGAATTTTGTGATAGATTGGATTACTTGGAAGGTTTGTCGTAGCTTCTTCTATCTTAAATTTTGACACAATATAGAAAGTTGAGCTAGCTTTACTTGCGCGTTGGATTCGTGTTATTCTGAAATGTAAATCAAAACTTACAGACGATTTTGTGTTGATATGTCAAGTTCATCGGTCAGTTATAATGAACGTTCTTAACTGATCATTGGTGGTCATTGGTTCTCATTGAGCAAAGTTTACAAATCAAGCATAATGCATGGCATCACACAGTTTGGGATAGATTTGATTACTTAGAGGGTTTGTCATAACTATTTTGGTCTTAAATTTTGTCACAAAATGTAAACTTAAGCTAGCTTTACTTGGGCATTGAATTTGTGTCATTCTGAAATGTAAATCAAAAGATGATTGAGTGCGGACATGTCAACTTGATCGGCCAGTTAAAATGAATATGATAAACTGAACATTGGAGCTCATTGAGTGTATAAATGAAGAATAACGCATGACATCACATAGTTTGGGATATATTGGATTACTTGGTGGCTTTGTCATAGATATTTGGTCTTAAATTTTGTCACAATAGAGAAAATTGAGCAAGCTTAACGTTGGGGATGGATTCTTGTCATTCTGAACTCTAAATCAAAAGTTACGGATGATTTAGTGCGGACATGCCAGGTTGATCGGCCAGTTCAAATGATCATTCTAAACTGGTCATTGGTGCTCCTTGAATAAAGGCTTATAAAGAAAGCAGAATGCATGGCATCACGTAGTTTGAGATAGATTGGATTACTTCGAGGCTTTTTCGTAACTCTTTCAGTCTCAATATTGTCACAATATGGAATATTGAGCAAATTTAACAGGGGTGTTGGATTCACGTTATTCTGAACTCTAAATAAAAAGTTAAAGACGATTCAGTACGGACATTTCAACTTGATCTGCTAGTTATAATGATCATTCTAAACTGATCGTCGGTGCCTTTGAGTAAAGACTTATAAAGAAAGCATTATGCATGGTATCACGCAGCTTGGGATAGATTGGATTACTTGGAGGCTTTGTAATAGCAATTTTGGTCTTACATTCTGTCACAATATAGAAAATTGAGCTAGATTTACTTTAATGTTGGATTCGTGTCATTCTGAAATGTAAATCAAAAGTTATGAACGATTTACTTTGGACATGTCAAGCTGATCGGCTAGTTAAAATGAACAATCTAACTATTCATTCGTGCCCATTGAGCAAAGGTTTACAAATGAAGCACAATGCATGACATCACGCAGCTTGGGATATATTGGATTGCTTTGAGGCTTTCTCGTAGCTCTTTCGGTCTCAGCAGTTGTCACAATATGGAAAATTGAGTTAGCTTACCGTGTACGTTGGATTCGTGTAATTCGGAACTCTAAATCAAAAGTTAGAGACGATTTAGTGCGGACATGTCAAGTTGATCATCCAGTTAAAATGATCATTCTAAACTGATCATTAGCACTCCTTAGGTAAAAGCTTATAAAGGAAGCATAATGCATGGCATCACGCAGTTTGGGATAGATTGGATTATTTGGAGGCTTTTTCATAGCTCTTTTAGTCTAAAAAATTGTCACAATATGGAATATTGAGCTAACTAATGTGGGCGTTGGATTCATGTCATTTTGAACTCTAAATTAAAACTTAAAGACGATTTAGTGCGGAAATTTCAAGTTGACCGGCTAGTTAAAATGATCATTCTAACCTGATCATTGGTGTTCCTTGAGTAAAGGCTTATAAAAAAAGCGTAATGCATGGCATCACACAGTTCGTGATAAATTGGACTTTTTAGAGGCATTGTCATTGCTATTTCGGTTTCAAATTTTGTAACAATATAGAAAATTGAACTACCTTAACGTGGACGTTGGATTTGTGTCATTCTGAACTCTAAATCAAAAGTTAAGGGATGATTTAGTGCGGACATGTCAAGTTGATCATTCAGGTAAAATGATCATTCTTAACTGATCATTAGCGCTCCTTAGAAAAAAGCTTATAAATGAAGCATACTTCATGGTATCACGCAGTTCGGGATATATGGCATTAGTTGGAGTTTTTGTCATAGCTCTTTTTGTCTCAAATATTGTGACAATATGGAATATTGAGCTAACTTAACGTGGGCGTTGGATTTATGTCATTTTGAACTCTAAATTAAAACTTAAAGATGATTTAGTGCGGACATTTCAAGTTGATCGGCCAGTTAAAATGATCATTCTAAACTGAGCATTGGTGCTCCTTGAGTAAAGGCTTATAAAAAAGCGTAATGCATGGCATCATGCAGTTTGGAAAAGATTGGATTACTTGGAGGCATTTTCGTAGCTTTTTCAGTCACAAATATTGTCATAATATGTAATATTGAGCTAACTTAACGTGGACGTTGGATTCATGTCATTCTGAACTCTATATTAAAAATTATAGATGATTTAGTGCGTAAATGTCAACTTGATTTGCTAGTTAAAATGATCATGCTAAAATGATCATTGGTGCTCATTGACTAAAGGCATATAAATGATATATAATGATATAAATGACTAAAGGCATATAAATGAGCCTTCTTAACCTCATACACACGGCTGAGGTTTGAAACATCCCCATACACCCTCTTGAGAGTGTCCCAAAGAGACTTGGCAGTTTCACAATGTGAATAAGCTTCAAGAATGGATGGGTCCAATAAATTTTGGAGGAATCCAAGGACTGATTGATCTTCTTGGAACCACCTAGCTTCTTCTTTTCTTGTTGCTCATCCTTCTTCTCCTTTGGATCATCTATAGATGGAGTATTATCCTCCAAGATGTGATTCCAAAGTCCTTTGCCACAAATGGCTGTCTTGATGGTTCTTGACCATAATGTGAAGTTCAAGCCTTTGAGAACTACTGCTATCACCGTAGGTTTCAGGCTGGAACTAATTTGAACTGTATCCTCCATTGTTAGGCTTTGAAGAGCTCAAAGGAAGCAGCTTTTAATGGTTGAATGAAACCGTGAGTTTTTAGTCTAAAGACTGAGAGATTTTTGATAGAGTTTTAGATTAGAAACTGAGAGATTTGAGTAGAAAAGATAAGAGAATGATCTTATGCTCTGATACCATGTAAGAATATTGAGATTATAGAGGAGAAATGTGAAGAATTGAATCTGAAAACTCAAAGAGAAGTATGAGGAAATGAGAAATGACTTAGACTTATGGAGAAGAATCTCCTAAGAGTATATTCATACATTGAGTCTTTACAGCCCTTTTATAGAGGATTTACAATGTGAACACAAAAGAAAACGAATTTCAAACTTGTGGATGAGTTTGAATAGAGGAGGAGCCTGTCAACAACTAATGAGAAGAGAGGAGACAGCAGGCATGACTGTTTGGTGTGGTTACCAAGACTGTGTGCAGCAGGCATGACTGTTTTGTGTGGTTACCAAGACTGTGTGCAGCAGGCATGACTGTTTGGTGTGGTTACCAAGACTGTGTGCAGCAGGCATGACTGTTTGGTGTGGTTACCAAGACTGTGTGCAGCATGGGAATGTCCTTTTCACCTTGATTCTTCTCCCAAGGTAGCTATTTAACCATTTAAACCATGTGGTTAATAATAACCCATCCTTTTTCATTTCCCTTGTTATTCAAACTGAATTTTCGTGCTCACACTTGCCTTGTAGGTCAAGATAGGTCTTATTTGATTTTCCTATGTCAATATTCCTTTCAGCAACTCCATTTTGTTGTGGTGTGTGTGGGCAGCTAGTTTGATGTACTATTCCATGTTTGTTTAAGTGAGCTTTGAGTCTTTGACTTGTGTATTCCCCTCCATTATCTGATCTTAACACTTTGATCTTGGCATTGAATTGATTAGTAACATAATTATGAAAGTTTATAAATGCCTCATAAACCATATCTTTAGATGGAAGTAATGTAACCCATGTATATTTCGATTTTTCATCTATAAAGGTCACAAAGTATTTATTCCTATCTCTAGACATGCAAGGTGAGGTCCAAACATCGGAATGTACTAAATCAAAGCAATGCTCATAAATTGTAGACGATTTAGGAAAAACAACACGACAATGGTTGCCAAGGATACAAGCCTCACAAACTGAGTGATCATAAGCGACATTAGGAATTATTAAGCTTAAGGCACGAGCATGAGGATGTCCTAATCTAGCATGCCATAAGACATCTTTATTAGCAAAAACACATGATTTGAAAGCTAAGGAATCCGAATTGCTTGGAGGAGTGTCCTCAAGAACATAGAGCTCATTTTGAGTCCCACCACTTCCAAGTATCTTACCACTCTTAATATCGTGAAAGTAAACATTGTTAGGTCCAAAAGTAACATTGCAATTTATGTTTTTAGTAGCCCTTTTGACCAAAACTAGGTTAGACTTAAACTTAGGTACAAAGAAAGCAGTACTTTCTTTGTGAAATAGTCTTAATTTTCCGGTTCCTTCAATTAGAATACTCTTACCATCAGCTATAGTTACTTGTCCTAGACATGGTTCAATGTTCTTTAACAACCTAGCATTGCTAATCATATGGTGAGAAGCACCCGAATCCACTACCAACTTATAATCCGGTTTATCAAGCAATTTATGGGAGTAGAGTGTGATACCGGAGAGTTTTGAGGCATAGGCTTTGATGTGATCCTCCAAGTCACTCTTCTTAGCATACTCCATGGTTACACTCATAGCTAGCTCCCCTCCTTGGTTGGATGAACTTGCCGGTTCAGTCACAACCTTTTGAGAGATGTTAGCATTTGAATCCTTGAACCGGTTTGGCTTGAGATGAGGATGAAGTATCCAGCAC
>JAEVFF010002016.1:0-21432 GCA_018901945.1 Pugionium dolabratum
TGATGAGGACATCAGGTCGTACATCCAGCCAGGTGACAAGACTGGCCGACCAGGAAGCTTGCCCGAGACAGCAGGACCATCTGGCGCGCCTGCCGGACCAGACAGTACCGCCGGACCCTCGACCTATAGGACCAGACCGGTCAACATCGCCGGCGGAGAGGCCCAAGCTTCCGGCACACTTGGTGGGGACGTGAATGACACCGCCGGTCCCCCTGATGACACCGCCGACTCCGGGATCAACTTGGCCGGTCCTGAAGTCATTCCGGCCAGTACCGCGCACAATCCAGCCGGAACAGGCCATCCAGCCGAGTACACGCACACTTCCACTTCTACACAAGAGGACTCGGACCAAATGAGCTACCAGCTCCAGGACATGCACTTAGAGGAAATATCTACACCAGTGGTACCTCCAGGAGCAATGACAAGAAGCAGATCAAGAGCACTCTTCCACAAATTCAGCTTATGGGTCGACAAGCTTCTAGAGGAAGAGCAGCTAAGGACAATGGGCCAGAAGAGCAAATTAGAGTCCAAAGGCTTCTCAACAACACAAGGAACATCAGAGACTTGGGCTTTAGTGGCAAGAGAGGTCAGGGCCCAAAGATATTTAACCCTACTCCAAGTCGAAGACTAGGAGCAAGGCGCGTGCATGCCACAAGGACGGCCACCTTCCATTTCTTGGCCGTGAGGTGAGTTAAGGTAAGTTTACATTCGAATATATGCCTCTTTCTGTTTTGCAGGGTAGGATCTAGTTGCTTTACATTTTTTGAGTCAAGAACATTTTAGGAATAGGTCCTTTTTCGGTTATACACTTTTGTATTTTTTCCTTTTGTGCACTTTTGTAAACTTTCCTTTTCTTTATTTGAGTCGACCCTAGAAGGTCAAGCTGTCGAGCATATTAATAAGGCTCCTTCCAGCATTGTAGTTCGACAACCTTTTTGATTATTAATAAAGTAGAACTTTTTCCCTACAAGTTTTCTCTCTAAGAATCTTGTGCGCTTAGAACCTAGTTGAGACCAGCCCTCCTAGCTCTAAGTTTGTGATTTATCACGAGGTTCATCACCCCTCGTGTGGTTCACTTCACCCTTCCATCGTTTACCAACCAGAAAACCCCTATCCAGAAGCCTAAGGTTGAGTTTCTCACCTAATCTTCTACAAACAGCCCACGCGCATACATCCTTGAATCAAGGCTTGTATCATTTTGGTATCAGAGCTTAAAGCTCCTAAACCAGGTTGTTTCTATCCTTTTGCTTGTCTTATTTCTAGTTCTTGCATTAGTTTAAGTCGTATTCAAGAAAAATCAAAAAAAAACAACATCAAACTCCAAACCGAGTGCATCTAGCCTCCTACGTGTATCACTAGGGTTTAGGTTCACTTTTGCATTATCATTCACGTTTTCCTTTTTGTTTAAGTCATATTTCCTTTATTTTTAAGTTTAATTAAAAAGAAAAGAAAAAGAAAATAGAAAAGATACTAAAAGAATTCGAATTGGACAGCTAGCACAAGTTGTCTAGGAAGTTTCCTTTTTTCGAATTTCCTTTCTTTAGAATTTTTCCTTTTTGCATTTTTTCAAACCACATATAAAAAGAAAACTCTCCTAATAATTTAGGAGCACCCTAATTGTCTTCTTTCTTTGTAGCACACATGGGAGAAGAGAATAGAGACGCAGCTGAAGCCATGATGGCCATGTTCACCACACTCCAATTCTTAACCCTACTCCAAGTCCCGAGTGCACCCTCACGGGACTTGACCTCTCTTGCCACTAAAGCCCAAGTCTCCGATGTCCCTTGTGTTGTTGAGAAGCCATTGGACTCTTCCTTGCACTTTTAGCCCATTGTCCTTAGTCGATCTTTCTCTAGGAGCTTGTCGACCCATAAGCTGAATTTGTGGAAGAGTGCCCTTGATCTGCTTCTTGCCATTGCTCCTTGAGGTACCACTGGTGTAGAGACTTCCTCTAGGTGCATGTCCTGGAGCTGGTAGCTGATTTGGTCCGAGTCCTCTTGTGTACAAGTGGAAATGCGCGTGTACTCGGCTGGATCGGCTGTACCGGCTGGATTGTGCGAGGTACTGGCCGGAATGCCTTCAGGACCGGCCAAGTTGATCCCGGAGTCGGTGGCATCACCAGAGTGACCGGCGGTGTCATCCACGTTGCCACTAAGTGTGCCGGAAGCTTGTGCCGGAAGCTTGGGCCTCTCCGCCGGGCCTCTCCGCCAGCAATGCTGGTTGCTCTGGTCCTTGTGGTCGAGGGTCCGGTGGTACTGCTTGGGCCGGCAGGCGTGCCAGATGGTCCGGCTGTCTCGGGCAAGCTTCCTGGTCGGCCAGTCTGGTCTCCTGGCTGGATGTACGACCTGATGTCCTCATCATCCTGATGTAAGATTGAATATCAATCTCACAAGCGGTACGGCCGTGACTCGCAAGACCGAGAATCTCTCTTGGCTTAAGCGGGCAAGGGAACTAAAAGGAGGGAGTTTTGATCGAATCACACGATCAAAGGTGAACCAAGGGAGTTTGAATCTCTCAAACTAACCTGGCCGTGGCTTCAATAGAAAGGAAGTGAATCACACACTTTATTTCTAAAGAACAAGAACAAGACTCAAAGACAAGGCTTTGAAGAAAATACTTTGTATTCAAATTTAATTTCAATGGTGGTCTATCTTTACAATGAGGTCGTGCTGAGCTTATATAGTGCTCTTAGCAATGGTCCTAAACCTAAAAAAAGAGAAAAGGAAATCATATATTTAAAATATATGGCTGTTGGCCATTAATGTCTAGTTTGGCCAACAAGGAAAGTGTATATGCTTGAATCTTGAGAGCTTTGGGGCGAATGTAAGGTGTCTAGGTACATCCTGGATGCTTTGGAAAGTCTTCAATACGTGCCCAAGTTGCAAGGAATAGAGATATTGCAATCTGAACACATTAAGTGCACTTCGGTCCATATATGGCAAGTCTTGGAGGAAAGGGATTCGCCTGATCCTCTGGTGGCTGGTGCATGGTAGGTTTATTTTGGGCTTCCTTAGGGCCTTAATAATATCTCCTGGACGCCATGTTTTGGTTTGCAAGTGATTAAACCAGTTGGCCATCTCACTTGCCATAAACAGCTCCAATCGGTTCATTTGAAGGCACGGATGGACCCGTCAGGTCCAAGGCGTGTTTGAGCTTCTAGAAGTGCTTAAGGGAGCTCCTAGAAGTACCAAAAAGTCTCCTGGTCGCCAAAGAAACCTTTGGAGACTTTCATATAAGGAAAGTTCCAAATATGGTAAGTTTCGAAAACTCCAATTTGATGTATGGTGCATGACTTGATCTGGCCTTGTTTTGGGTGAGCTGCATGTCTCCGCGTGTCCTCTGTGAGTCAGGATTATAGGCCAGGTTTGGTCTTGGCTGGCCGCTTCTTGGTTAAGCTTGGATTCATGAAGATACACCCATGTATCCTTTTGGGCGTATTTGGCCGCCTTTGTGTTTCTTGGGCCGGCCGGGCTGGGCAGTTGGCCGGGGGTTGTGCCGATGACCTCATCATACCCTCCCCCTTCGAAATGTTTTGCCCTCAAAACATTTTGGTCTGCACATAGAGAAGGCAAGTTAATACCATGATTTACTTGTGGGTTTAGGGCATTACCTCGGTTTGTGGCCCTTATATGGTTCGGATGTGGCCATTGTGCATCTGGCGGTTGCTCCCTGATAAGAAAGGAAGCAATTACTCCTTTCCATTGCAGCTGGTTGCTTTGCTTTGCCTCCAAGGTGTTGGGTTTTCCATGGTCTCTTCTTGATTCCGAACATCGGTTTAATGTAGGAGGTGGGTCTTCTTGATCTTTGTTGAATCCTTGCTTTGTTAGACCTGTTTCAACAACTTTTGGCAAAGACAAGTGCATTATGCTAGTACTGGAAATTTCAAATTGAAGCTCCTTTATTTCCTTAACACTTTTAGGCTTAATATTTTCGAGTTCTACTTGTAAGCTTGTTATTAGTTGTCTAGTTGGGCATGTCTTAGCAAAGTGTCCTCTTTCTTGACATCTATAGCATATAATTTCATCTGTTTTCACATTGTTAGAGGACTTACCTGGCGTTTCCTTGACGTGTATTCCAAGCAATGGCTTTGATGGTTTCATGTGTGCTATGGCTTGAGGCTTTTGAACTTGCTGGTCAATTTTTGGTTTGACCATCGGCTTAGCTACCTTTTGTCCTTCTAAGGTGTTTGAAAACACGTTGTTCTGCTCAGAGCAGTAGGCAAGCTTGGGCTTATGAAAGGGCTGCATGTTTGGTGTAGACATCTCACTCCTTGATGCTGTTGGGTGCATAAGCTGTGTGGTGATGTTTCTGCGTGTTTGGTGCTTTTTCACAAACTCCCTATACATTCGTGCCTTAAGATCTCCCCAATCAAGGACTGGTTTGGTGTAGAAGGTCCGTGCATTTTCCTTCAACCACCAATTGTAGGCATCTCCAACAAGCATATCGACGGCATATGAAAGCTTCTCCTCTTTGGGGATATTGTTTGAGCGCAGCCATTGTTTCATGTTGGTTTCCCATCGGAGGTATTCATCTGGGTCCTTGTTGTACCCTGAAAAGGTTAGAGATTTGGAATTGTAAATATATACCTTACTGGTCTGATTCCTTGATCTAGTTGGAGTGGTGTAGGTTGGCACTCGGCTTGACACAACAAAGTGGCAAGGTGTAATTTTCTTTGGCCAGCTTCTGTCAATTGAATAGTATTCTGGTGGCTCTGGTTTGAGTTCTTCAACTTCTGTTTCATTGTCAAAATGATACTCTGGATAGTCTTCATGCCATGTATCATATCCATTAGAATATTCTACGTCAGACAAGTCTTGGTCATAGTCCAGTGGTTCTGGTTCAAGGTTTTCTCCATCTGATTTTTCCCTAAAATCAGTCTTCAAATAGTATTGATTCCATGACTCTTCTGCATAGTCACACTCGCTGGTGCTTAGGCATTGATCATAGTCGTTGTCTAGACTACAATCAGTTTGTTGTATGGTCATGGCGTCTTCTTCTTCATCATAGTTCTCCATCATTAAATTGTGTACCTTGCACGACAATAAGAAGACATATCAGGCCCAAATCAACAAATAAGGAAACTACACTCTAGTGAATATATCATATAAACACATAAGTAGTAGTAAAAGGAAAATCGATACAAGTAAATATCTTGAGGTTTTTGTTTTTGTTTCTTTTGAAAACTAACTTTAATGCAAATAAAAGACAATATTTTTTTGGTTTTTGATATTTAAATTAATTTAGGACGAAAAAACAATATTCAATGAATCTTTCCTTTTTTTTAACTTTACTAATAACTAAATTCGAAAATAACAATATGAGTGATGCTTATGTTTTTGGTTTTTTTGCTTATGATGAATGAAATTAAGTAAACATGAAATACAATTTTTTTGAGTTGGTTTTAGATTTATATGAAGAGCAAACAAAAAAAACAACAAGAAACAACGCAAATGAAGAATAAGAACAAATATGTTTATTTGGTTTTTTTGATTAGATGTAAATAAGAAAAATGCAAAACAAAAGCATAACAAATAAAGGATAAAGGTTGGATTAACACAACCTGAGATAGGAGCTTTTAGCTCTGATACCAAATGATGTAAGATTGAATATCAATCTCACAAGCGGTACGGCCGTGACTCGCAAGACCGAGAATCTCTCTTGGCTTAAGCGGGCAAGGGAACTAAAAGGAGGGGGTTTTGATCGAATCACACGATCAAAGGTGAACCAAGGGAGTTTGAATCTCTCAAACTAACCTGGCCGTGGCTTCAATAGAAAGGAAGTGAATCACACACTTAGTTTCTAAAGAATAAGAACAAGTTCAAAGACAAGGCTTTGAAGAAAATACTTTGTATTCAACTTTTATTTCAATGGTGGTCTATCTTTACAATGAGGTCGTGCTGAGCTTATATAGTGCTCTTAGCAACGGTCCTAAACCTAAAAAAAGAGAAAAGGAAATCATACATTTAAAATATATGGCTGTTGGCCATTAATGTCTAGTTTGGCCAACAAGGAAAGTGTATATGCTTGAATCTTGAGAGCTTTGGGGCGAATGTAAGGTGTCTAGGTACATCCTGGATGCTTTGGAAAGTCTTCAATACGTGCCCAATTTGCAAGGAATAGAGATATTGCAATCTGAACACATTAAGTGCACTTCGGTCCATATATGGCAAGTCTTGGAGGAAAGGGATTCGCCTGATCCTCTTGTGGCTGGTGCATGGTAGGTTTATTTTGGGCTTCCTTAGGGCCTTAATAATATCTCCTGGACGCCATGTTTTGGTTTGCAAGTGATTAAACCAGTTGGCCATCTCACTTGCCATAAACGGCTCCAATCGGTTCATTTGAAGGCACGGATGGACCCGTCTGGTCCAAGGCGTGTTTGAGCTTCTAGAAGTGCTTAAGGGAACTCCTAGAAGTACCAAAAAGTCTCCTGGTCGCCAAAGAAACGTTTGGAGACTTTCATATAAGGAAAGTTCCAAATATGGTAAGTTTTGAAAACTCCAATTTGATGTATGGTACATGACTTGATCTGGCCTTGTTTTGGGTGAGCTGCATGTCGCCGCGTGTCCTCTGTGAGTCAGGATTATAGGCCAGGTTTGGTCTTGGCTGGCCGCTTCTTGGTTAAGCTTGGATTCATGAAGATACACCCATGTATCCTTTTGCGCGTATTTGGCCGCCTTTGTGTTTCTTGGGCCGGCCGGGCTGGGCAGTTGGCCGGGGGTTGTGCCGATGACCTCATCACATCCCCTCCCT
Organism: Pugionium dolabratum; assembly: GCA_018901945.1. Classification (NCBI taxonomy): domain Eukaryota; kingdom Viridiplantae; phylum Streptophyta; class Magnoliopsida; order Brassicales; family Brassicaceae; genus Pugionium; species Pugionium dolabratum. The sequence continues at coordinate 6,751 of JAEVFF010002016.1, forward strand.
CTTCAGTAGGTTTTGTCCTCAAAACTGATTCATCTGCATGGAAAGGGGCTAAGTCAGTAACATTGAACGTATTGGACACATTAAACTCACCTGGGAGCCCTTGCTTTGTCTTGAAAGCAGTCTTCCATTCATCACCTTCTTTCATCCTGATCTGGTGGTATCCACTCTTGAGGTCTATCTTGGAGAAGACCGTGGCTCCACTCAGCTCATCTAGCATGTCATCCAGCCGTGGTATGGATGCCGGTACTTGACTGTGATGTTGTTGATTGCTCGGCAGTCCACGCACATTCGCCAAGTCCCATCCTTCTTGGGCACTAGTAGCACTGGTACGGCACATGGACTGAGGCTCTCTCGAACATAGCCTTTCTCCAGGAGCTCCTTGACTTGCTTCTCAAGCTCCTTGGACTCCTCTGGACTCATCCGGTAGGCTGGACGGTTGGGCAGGGCTGCTCCGGGCACTAGATCAATCTGGTGTTCTATGCCACGTAAAGGAGGCAAGCCTGCTGGTATATCCTCTGGAAATACATCCTGGAACTTGTTGAGGAGAGTTGCTACTTCAGGAGGTAGCTCTACCTGTTCCTTTTCTACATTCAACACTTCCTTGAAAACCATTAGTAACATTAAATCCTTCGAGGCTAAAGCTCTCCGGACAAGGCTTGGTTGAATAAGAAAATTAGACTTGATAAGTTTCTTTTCCTTACTCATTTGGAGTTGTAGCTCGTGTACCTGGGCAGGTGTAAGAGGAGCCAAGCTGACCTTTCTTTTTTCATGCACAAAAGTGTAGAGATTGGTTCGGCCATCACGCCTGGTCTCTTTTTCAAACTGCCATGGCCTTCCTAGCAGAAGATGGCCAGCTTGCATGGGCACCACGTCGCACACGACTTGGTCTTGGTACTTGCCCACACTGAATGACACAGTGACTTGCTCATGGATCTTGAGCTCCACTTTGTCATCGAGCCATCTCAGTCTATATGGTCGAGGATGCCTTGTCTTCTCTAGACCTAACTTATCAACCATATATGCACTAGCAACGTTAGTGCAAGAACCACCATCTATGATGAGGTTACATACCTTGCCCTTGATGGTGCAACGGCTGTGGAAGATGTTTTCCCTTTGGATGGTCTCTAAAGGATCCACCATTGCACTGAGGATGCGTCTAGTGACCAGCACTTCCCCCACATCAGGGTACTCAATGTCACCATACTCCTCTTCTGGTTCATAGTCCTCTTCATCTTGGGACTCATATTCTCCAGCCTCCGAAATCAACATGACGCGGTTGTTTGGGCACTCCCTTGAGATGTGTCCACGACCCCTACACTTGAAACAAGTGATGTCACGTGATCTTTGAGGGTTAGAAGACTTACTAGGCTCTCTCTGGTCACGGATGGGTTCAGGAGGCTTGCTCTTGAACCTTGACTCGATCTCTATGCTCTTGCCTTTGTCTACGGGCTTGGGAATGTTGCTTGGTGCCCAAGGCGTCTTAGGCTTGCTGCGGATGTCTTGGCTCTTACGTTTGATGTGCTGCTCAGCCTGGACAGATAGGTGGAACAAGTCTTTGAAGTCATTGTAGATTTGCCTTTCCACCTTGCGGCTGATTCTTTCTTGAAGTCCATCCAAGAATTGTGCCATCAAAGCTTCCTCATCGTCATTGAGTTCCAGCCTGTTCCTTAGTCTTTCAAACTCTTCATAGTACTCCTCTACTGATCTGGTTCCCTGCTTAAGAGTACGAAAACGTCGTTGCAAATCTCTATGAAAATATGGTGGAACAAACCTTTGTCTCATGAGGTCTTTCATGTCGACCCATGAGTCTACGGGCCTCAATCTTTTCCTCCTTCGTTCAGACACCTCACGATCCCACCAGATGAGGGGATTGTCCATGAGTTGTGCTACTGCCATGGAGACTCTCCTAGGGCCTTGTTGGTTGTAGTGATCGAAGATGCGATCCATCCTTCTCTTCCAATCTAGGTAGGCCTCGGGGTCTACTTTTCCTGCAACACTCGGAGGTGTTAGCTTAACATCATGATGAGTTACCCGGTTGTAGGCGTGTTCATCTCCATCCTCATGATGTCTAGGAGGCGTCCTTGGTCTCTGGTGATGTCCATATGGCTCGAAGCCATCACCTTCTGCCTCTGGTTGCCGTGGAGGTCCTCTCGGCCTATGGTGATAGTTATGAGGTTGTGCATCCTCATCTCCATCTGGCTGGGGCTCCTCCTGTTTGTGCCGTGGCCTAAGGTGCTCAGGACCCTCAGTACGGTCTTGTTCAGCTCTCACGTGCCTTATGGCCTGGAATCTCACCGGCCTCTCCACGCGCTCCAACCTCTCGCCTATTGATGCGAGTTGCGTTTGGAGGGTGGTGAACATGGCCATCATGGCCTCGGCTGCATCTCTATTCTCTTCTGCCATTGTGCTACAAGAAAGAAACACAAGTTATTTTGCTCCTAAGTGGATTAGGAGGCTTTTCTTTTATAGGGGAATTTGAATTTGCAAAAAGGAAAAAGTTGAGAAAAAGGAAAAACCTGAAAAAAGGAAAGTTTAGAAAAATGAAAACTTCCTAGAACTTGTGCTAGCTGTCCAATCCGAATTCTTTTGGTATTTTTCCTATTTTCTTTTTCTTTTCTTTTTAATTTAACTTAAAAATAATGGAAATATGATTTGAACAAAAAAGAAAACGTGAATGGCAATGCAAAAGTGAATCTAAGCCCTAGTGATACACGTAGAAGCTAGATGCACTCGGTTTGGAGTTTGGTGTTATTTTTTTGATTTTTCTTGAATGCGACTTAAACTAATGCAAGAACAAGAAACAAAACTAACTAAAGGATAGAAACAACCTGGTTTAGGAGCTTTAAGCTCTGATACCAAAATGATACAAGCCTCGATTCAAGGCTTGGATGTGTGTGGGCTGTTTGGAGAAGTTTAGGTGAGAAACTCGACCTTAAGCTTCTGGATAGGGGTTTTCTGACTGGTATTAGATGGAGGGGTGACGTGAACCACACGAGGGGTGATGAACCTCATGATAAATCACAAACTTAGAGCTAGGGGGGCTGGTCTCAACTAGGTTCTACGCGCATAAGTCTCTTGAGAGAATAACTTGTTGAAAGAAAATTCGATCTTTATTAATTAGCAAAAAGGTTGTCAAACTACAATGCTGGAAAGAGCCTTATTAATATGCTCGACAGCTTGACCTTCTAGGGTTGACTCAAAGAAAGAAAAGGAAAGTTTACAAAAGTGCACAAATGGAAAATGTACAAAAGTGCAAAACCGAAAAAAGGACCTATTCCTAAAATGTCTTTGACTCAAAAATGTAAACAATCTAGATCCTACCCTAAAAAAAAGAAAGAGGAAAATATTCGAATTGAAAACTTACCTTTTACCTCACGCCCAAGAAATGGAAGGTGGCCGTCCTTATGGCATGCACGCGCCTTGCTCCTAGTTTTCGACTTGGAGTAGGGTTAGGAATCTTTGGGCCCTGACCTCTCTTGTCACTAAAGCCCAAGTCTCTGAAGTCCCTTGCATTGTTGAGAAGCCTTTGGACTCTTCTTTGCACTTCTGGCCCACTGTCCTTAGTCGATCTTCCTCTAGGAGCTTGTCGACCCATAAGCTGAACTTGTGGAAGAGTGCTCTTGATCTACTCCTTGTCATTGCTCCTGGTGGCACCACTAGTGTAGAGACTTCCTCTAGATGCATGTCCTGAAGCTTGTAGCTTATCTGGTCCGAGTCTCCTTGTGTAAAAGTGGAAATGCCCGTGTACTCGGCTGGATCGCTTGTACCGGCTGGACTGTGCGAGGTACTGGTTGGAATGGCTTCTGGACCGGCCAAGTTGATCCCGGAGTCGGTGGCCTCACCAAGGGGACCGGCGGTGTCATTCACGTTGCCACCAATTGTGCCGGAAGTTTGAGCCTCTCCGCCGGCAGTGCCGATCGGTCCGGTCCTGTTGGTCGAGGGTCTGGCGGTACCGCTTGGGCCGGCAGACGTGCCAAATGGCCCGGCTGTCTCGGGCAAGCTCCCTGGTCCGCCAGTCTGGTCTCCTGGCAAGCCATACGACCTGATGTCCCCAACACCTTCTCCTGAGCTTCTCCCCAGCTGAATCCCACGTTCTTCTTCACTACTGCCGTCAATGGTGAGGCAATACTGCTGAAGTTGGGCACGAATCTCGTGTAGAAGCTGGCCAGACCGTGGAAACTTCTTACTTGGCTGATGTTGCTTGGTGTTGGCCATTCTTGTATGGCTCGAATCTTCTCTTCATCAACCTGTAAGTCCTGTGAACTTACAACAAAACCTAAGAAGACAAGTTTATCAGTACAAAAGATGCACTTCTTGAGGTTGGCATAAAGCTTTTCTTGTCGAAGGGTTTTAAGCACCAACTCAAGCTGTGTGAGGTGATCCCTTAAGCATTTATTGTAAACTAAAATTTCACCGAAATAAACTACAACGAACTTACTGATGTACGCCCTAAGAATTTGGTTCAAAAGGAGCATGAAGGTGCATGGGGAATTAGTAAAGCCGAATGACATGACTGTCCATTCGTAGAGCCCCTACTTTGTCTTGAAAGCAGTCTTCCACTCATCACCTTCCTTCATCCTGATCTGGTGGTATCCACTCTAGAGGTCTATCTTGGAGAAGACCGTGGCTCCACTCAGCTCATCTAGCATGTCATCCAGCCTTGTATCATATGCAGGTATTTGACTGTGATGTTGTTGATTGCTCGGCAGTCCACGAACATTCGCCATGTCCCATCCTTCTTGGGCACTAGCAGCACTGGTACGGCACATGGACTTAGGCTCTCTCCAACATAGCCTTTCTCCAGGAGCTCCTTGACTTGCTTCTCAAGCTCCTTAGACTCCTCTGGACTCATCCGGTAGGCTGGCCGGTTTGGCAGGGCTGCTCCGGGCATGAGGTCGATCTGGTGCTCTATGCCTCGTAAGGGAGGTAAGCCTGCTGGTATTTCTTCCGGGAACACATCCTGGAACTTGTTTAGGAGAGCTGCTACTTCAGTAGGTAGCTCTACCTATTCTTTCTATACATTCAACACTTCTTTGAAAACCATTAGTAGCATTAGATCCTTCGAGGCTAAAGCTCTCCGGACATGACTTGGTTGAATAAGAAAATTAGATTTAATGAGCTTCTTTTCCTTACTCATTTGCTGTTGAAGCTCATGTACTTGGGCAGGTGTGAGAGGAGCTAGGCTGACCTTTCTCTTGTCATGCACGAAAGTGTAGAAATTGGTTTGGCCATCATGCCTGATCTCCTTGTCAAACTGCCATGGCCTTCCTAGCAGAAGATGGCCAGCTTGCATTGGCACCACGTCGCATTCCACTTTGTCTTGGTACTTGCCCACACTGAATGGCACAGTCACTTGCTCAGGGATCTTGATCTCCACTTTGTCATCAAGCCATCTCCGTCTATCCGGTCGAGGGTGCCTTGTCTTCTCTAGACCTAGCTTATCAACCATGTACGCACTAGCAACGTTAGTGCAAGAACCACCATGTATGATGAGGTTACATACCTTGCCCTTGATGGTGCAATGGCTGTGGAAGATGTTCTCCCCCTGGATGGTCTCTGAGGGATCCACCATTGTACTGAGAATGCGCCTAGTGAACAGCACTTCCCCCACATCAGGGTACTCAATGTCACCGTATTCTCCTTCTGGTTTATAGTCCTCTTCAACTTGAGATTCATACTCTCCAGCTTCCGTAATCAACATTACCTGGTTTTTTGGGCACTCCCTTGAGAGGTGTCCGCGACCCCTACACTTGAAACAAGTGATGTCACGTGATCTTTGAGGGTTAGAGGACTTACTAGGTCTCTCTGGTCACGGGTAGGCTCAGGAGGCTTGCTCTTGAACCGTGACTCAATCTCTATGCTTTTGCCTTTGTCTACGGGCTTGGGAATGTTGCTTTGTGTCCAAGGCTGATACAAGCCTTGATTCAAGGATGTATGCGCGTGGGCTGTTTGTAGAAGATTAGGTGAGAAACTCAACCTTAGGCTTCTGGATAGGGGGTTTTCTGGTTGGTAAACGATGGAAGGGTGAAGTGAACCACACGAGGGGTGATGAACCTCGTGATAAATCACAAACTTAGAGCTAGGAGGGCTGGTCTCAACTAGGTTCTAAGCGCACAAGATTCTTGAGAGAAAACTTGTTGGGGAAAAAGTTCTACTTTATTAATATCAAAAAGGTTGTCGAACTACAATGCTGGAAGGAGCCTTATTAATATGCTCGACAGCTTGACCTTCTAGGGTCGACTCAAATAAAGAAAAAGGAAAGTTTACAAAAGTGCACAAAAGGAAAAGATACAAAAGTGCATAACCGAAAAAGGACCTATTCCTAAAATGTTCTTGACTCAAAAATGTAAAGCAACTAGATCCTACCCTGCAAAACAGAAAGAGGCATATATTCGAATGTAAACTTACCTTAACTCACCTCACGGCCAAGAAATGGAAGGTGGCCGTCCTTGTGGCATGCACGCGCCTTGCTCCTAGTCTTCGACTTGGAGTAGGGTTAAATATCTTTGGGCCCTGACCTCTCTTGCCACTAAAGCCCAAGTCTCTGATGTTCCTTGTGTTGTTGAGAAGCCTTTGGACTCTAATTTGCTCTTCTGGCCCATTGTCCTTAGCTGCTCTTCCTCTAGAAGCTTGTCGACCCATAAGCTGAATTTGTGGAAGAGTGCTCTTGATCTGCTTCTTGTCATTGCTCCTGGAGGTACCACTGGTGTAGATACTTCCTCTAAGTGCATGTCCTGGAGCTGGTAGCTCATTTGGTCCGAGTCCTCTTGTGTAGAAGTGGAAGTGTGCGTGTACTCGGCTGGATGGCCTGTACCGGCTGGATTGTGCGCGGTACTGGCCGGAATGACTTCAGGACCGGCCAAGTTGATCCCGGAGTCGGCGGTGTCATCAGGGGGACCGGCGGTGTCATTCACGTCCCCACCAAGTGTGCCGGAAGCTTGGGCCTCTCCGCCGGCGATGTTGACCGGTCTGGTCCTATAGGTCGAGGGTCCGGCGGTACTGTCTGGTCCGGCAGGCGCGCCAGATGGTCCTGCTGTCTCGGGCAAGCTTCCTGGTCGGCCAGTCTGGTCTCCTGGCTGGATGTACGACCTGATGTCCTCATCATTCCCTCCCTCTTCAGTAGGTTTTGTCCTCAAAACTGGATCATCTGCATGGAAAGGGGCCAAGTCAGTAACATTGAACGTATTGGACACATTAAACTCACCTGGAAGCTCGATCCGGTAGGCGTTGTTGTTGATCCTCTCGAGCACTCTGAAGGGTCCATCTCCTCTTGGTGCTAGCTTGGAACTCCTTAGGTTTGGGAACCTCTCCTGCCGTAGGTGTAGCCACACCCAATCGCCTGGTTGAAAGATCACCTCCTTTCTTCCTTTGTTGGCATGAGTCACGTACTGTCCGGTCCTCTTCTCCAAGTTTTCTGCTACCTTCTGGTGTAACCTCCTTATGAACTCTGCTTTGGATGCTCCGTTGAGGTTGGTCATCTCAGCTGGTGGCAGTGGTGTTTGCTCCAATGGGGTGAGAGGGTTGAAGCCGTATACCACTTCAAATGGTGTCTTCTTGGTTGCTGAGTGCACGGCTCGGTTGTAAGCGAACTCTATGAATGGCAGGCACTCCACCCAAGTCTTTAGGTTCTTCCCTAGTGTAGTTCTGAGAAGAGTTGATAGTGTCCTATTGACAACTTCAGTTTGGCCATCGGTTTGAGGATGGCAAGTGGTTGAGAAGAGTAGCTTCGTGACTAGCTTTCTCCAAAGGGTCCTCCAGAAATGGCTGAGGAATTTGGTGTCCCTATCTGATACGATGGTCCTTGGCACTCCATGAAGCCGTACTATCTCTCTGAAGAACAGCTCAGCTGTTTGTGTGGCATCATTGACATTGGCACATGGGATGAAATGTGCCATCTTGGAGAATCTGTCCACCACTACAAAGATGCAATCTTTGTGGTTGATCTTGGGCAGACCTAGAACAAAATCCATCGAGATGTCCACCCATGGATGTGTTGGTATGGGCAGTGGGAGATACAAACCGTGAGGTTGCACTCGGGACTTTGCCTTCTTGCAAGTGATGCATCTTGCACAATGAGCTTCTACTGTCCTCTTGATTTGTGGCCAGTAGAAGTGCTCCTTGACCACTGCTAGAGTCTTGTCGACACCAAAGTGGCCCATGAGTCCTCCTCCATGAGCTTCTCGGATGATAAGCTCCCTGAGTGATCCCTGTGGTATGCACAACCTTCTTTCTCGGAACAAAAATCCCTCATGGATGTAGAATTTGCCATGACTCCCTGTGCTACACTCCTTGTAGCTCTCAGCAAGGTCAGGATCATCTTTGTATAGATCCTTGATGTGCTCGAATCCTAGGACTTTTGCCTCCATGGTTGATATCAAGGCAAACCTCCTTGATAGTGCATCGGCTACCACATTGTCTTTGCCTTTCTTGTACTTGATGATGTACGGGAAGGTTTCTATGAACTCCATCCACCTGGCATGTCTCCTCTTGAGATTGGTTTGCCCTCTGAGGTGTTGAGAGTCTCGTGATCAGTGTGGATCACAAACTCCTTGGACAGCAAGTAATGCTGCCAAGTCTCCAATGCTCGGACAAGGGCATAGAGCTCCTTGTCATAAGTGGGGTAGTTCAGGGAGGCACCACCTAGCTTCTCACTGAAGTATGCCACTGGTCTCCCTCCTTGGGTTAGCACTGCTCCTATGCCTATCCCAGAGGCATCACACTCCACTTCAAACGTCTTGTTGAAGTCGGGAAGGACTAACACTGGTGCGTGTGTAAGGCTGTCCTTCAAGGCCTTGAATGCCTTCTCCTGAGCTTTCCCCAGCTGAATCCCACGTTCTTCTTCACTACTGCCGTCAGTGGTGAGGCAATACTGCTGAAGTTGGGCACGAATCTCCTATAGAAGCTGGCCAGCCCGTGGAAGCTCCTCACTTGGCTGATGTTGCCTGGTGTTGGCCATTCTTGTATGGCTCGAATCTTTTCCTCATCAACCTGTAGGCCCTGTGAACTTACAACAAAACCTAAAAGGACAAGCTTATCAGTACAAAAGGTGCACTTCTTGAGATTGGCATAAAGCTCTTCTTGTCGAAGGGTTTTAAGGACCATCTCAAGATGTGTGAGGTGTTCCCGTAGGCATTTACTATAAACAAGTATGTCATCAAAATAAACTACCACAAACTTACTGATGTACGCCCTAAGAACTTGGTTCATAAGACGCATGAAGGTGCTTGGGGCATTAGTCAAGCCAAATGGCATGACTGTCCACTCGTAAAGCCCTTGCTTTGTCTTGAAAGCAGTCTTCCACTCATCACCTTCCTTCATTCTTACCTGGTGGTATCCACTTTTGAGTTCTATCTTGGAGAAGACCGTGGCTCCACTCAGCTCATCTAGCATGTCATCCAGTCGTGGTATTGGATGCCTATACTTGACTGTGATGTTTTTGATGGCTCGGCAGTCCACACACATGCGCCAAGTCCCATCCTTCTTGGGCACTAGCAGCACTGGTACAGCACATGGACTGAGGCTCTCTCGAACATATCCTTTCTCCAGGAGCTCTTTGACTTGCTTCTCAAGCTCTTTGGACTCCTCTGGACTCATCCGGTAGGCTGGCCGGTTGGGCAGGGCTGCTCCGGGCACTAGATCAATCTGATGTTCTATGCCGCGTAAAGGAGGCAAGCCTGCTGGTATCTCCTCTGGAAATACATCCTGGAATTTGTTGAGGAGTGTTGCTACTTCATGAGGTAGCTCTACCTGTCCTTGTTCTATACTCAACACTTCCTTGAAAACCATTAGTAACATTAAGTCCTTCGAGGCTAAAGCTCTCCGGACATGACTAGGTTGAATAAGAAAGTTAGACTTGACAAGTTTCTTTTCCTTAATCATTTGGAGTTGTAGCTCATGTACTTGGGCAGGTGTAAGAGGAGCTAGGCTGACCTTCCTCTTGTCATGCACGAAGGTGTAGAGATTGGTTCTGCCATCATGCCTGGTCTCTTTGTCAAACTGCCATGGTCTTCTTAGTAGAAGATGGCCGGCTTGCATGGGCACCACGTCGCACACGACTTGGTCTTGATACTTGCCCACACTGAATGGCACAGTGACTTGCTCATGAATCTTGAGGTCCACTTTGTCATCGAGCCATCTCAGTCTATATGGTCGAGGATGCCGTGTCCTCTCTAGACCTAGCTTATCAACCATATACGCACTAGCAACTTTAGTGCAAGAACCACCATCTATGATGAGGTTACATACCTTTCCCTTGATGGTGCAACGGCTGTGGAAGATGTTCTCCCTTTGGATGGTCTCTGAAGGATCGACCATTGCACTGAGGATACGTCTAGTGACCAGCACTTCCCCCACATCAGGGTACTCAATGTCACCATATTCTCCTTCTGGTTCATAGTCCTCTTCATCTTGGGACTCATATTCTCTTGCCTCCGTAATCAGCATGACTCGGTTGTTTGGGCACTCCCTTGAGATGTGTCCACGTCCCCTGCACTTGAAAAAAGTTATGTCACGTGATCTTTGAGGGTTAGAAGACTTACCAGGCTCTCTCTGGTCACGGGTGGGTTTAGGAGGCTTGCTCTTGAACCTTGACTCGATCTCTACGCTTTTGCCTTTGTCCACTGTCTTAGGCATGTTGCTTGGTGCCCAAGGTTTCTTAGGCTTGCTGCGGATGTCTTGGCTCTTACGTTTGATGTGCTGTTCAGCTTGCACAGATAGGTGGAACAAGTCCTTGAAGTCGTTGTAGATTTGCCTTTCCACTTGCAGCTGATCCTTTCTTGGAGTCCATCCAAAAATTGCGCCATCAATGCTTCTTCATCATCATTGAGCTCCAATATGTTCCTTAGCTTCTCGAACTCTTCATAGTACTCTTCTACTGATCTTTGTCGCATGAGGTCTTTCATGTCGACCCATGAGTCTACGGGCCTCATTCTCTTCCTCCTTCTGTCAGATACCTCACGATCCCACCAGATGAGGGCATTGTCCGTGAGTTTTGCTACTGCCATTGAGACTCTCCTAGGTCCTGGTTGGTTGTAGTGATCAAAGATATGATCCATTCGCTTCTCCCAATCTAGGTAAGCCTCGGGGTCTACTTTTCCTGCAAAAGTTTGAGGAGTTAGTTTAACATCAGGATGAATTACCCGGTTATAGGTGTGTTCATCTCCATCCTCATGACGTCTAGGAGGCATTCTTTGTCTCTGGTGAAGACCATATGGCTCAAAGCCATCATCTTCTGCCTCTGGTTGCCGTGGAGGTCCTCTCGGCCTATGGTGATAGTTATGAGGTTATGTGTCCTCATCTGCATCTGGCTGGGGTTCCTCCTATTCGTGCCGTGTCCTAAGGTACTCAGGACCCTCAGGACGATCTGGCTCAGCTCTCACGTGCCTTATGGCCTGGAATCTTACTGGGTCTCTCCACGCGCTCCAACCTCTCGCCTATGGATGCGAGTTGTGTTTGGAGTGTGGTGAACATGGCCATCATGGCTTCAGCTGCATCTCTATTCTCTTCTCCCATGTGTGCTACAAAGAAAGAAGACAATTAGGGTGCTCCTAAATTATTAGGAGAGTTTTCTTTTTATATGTGGTTTGAAAAAATGCAAAAAGAAAAAATTCTAAAGAAAGAAAATTCGAAAAAAAGGAAACTTCCTAGACAACTTGTGCTAGCTGTCCAATTCGAATTCTTTTAGTATCTTTTCTATTTTCTTTTTCTTTTCTTTTTAATTAGACTTAAAAATAAAGGAAATATGACTTAAACAAAAAGGAAAACGTGTATGCAATGCAAAAAAGTGAATCTAAACCCTAGTGATACACGTAGGAGGCTAGATGCACTCGGTTTGGAGTTTGAGGTTATTTTTTTGATTTTTCTTGAATGCGACTTAAACTAATGCAAGAACACAAAAAAAACAAGCAAAAGGATAGAAACAACCTGGTTTAGGAGCTTTAAGCTCTGATACCAAAATGATACAAGCCTTGATTCAAGGATGTATGCGCGTGAGCTGTTTGTAGAAGATTAGGTGAGAAACTCAACCTTAGGCTTCTGGATAGGGTTTTCTGGTTGGTAAACGATGGAAGGGTGAGGTGAACCACACGAGGGGTGATGAACCTCGTGATAAATCACAAACTTAGAGCTAGGAGGGCTGATCTCAACTAGGTTCTAAGCGCACAAGTCTCTTGAGAGAATAACTTGTTGAAAGAAAATTCGATCTTTATTAATATCAAAAAGGTTGTCGAACTACAATGCTGGAAGGAGCCTTATAAATATGCTCGACAGCTTGACCTTCTAGGGTCGACTCAAATAAAGAAAAGGAAAGTTTACAAAAGTGCACAAAAGGAAAAGATACAAAAGTGTATAACCGAAAAAGGACCTATTCCTAAAATGTTTTTGACTCAAAAATGTAAAGCATCTAGATCCTACCCTGCAAAACAGAAAGAGGCATATATTCGAATTGAAACTTACCTTAACTTACCTCACGGCCAAGAAATGGAAGGTGGCCGTCCTGGTGGCATGCACGCGCCTTGCTCCTAGTCTTCGACTTGGAGTAGGGTTAAAAATCTTTGGGCCCTGACCTCTCTTGCCACTAAAGCCCAAGTCTCTGATGTTCCTTGTGTTGTTGAGAAGCCTTTGGACTCTAATTTGCTCTTCTGGCCCATTGTCCTTAGCTGCTCTTCCTCTAGAAGCTTGTCGACCCATAAGCTGAATTTGTGGAAGAGTGCTCTTGATCTGCTTCTTGTCATTGCTCCTGGAGGTACCACTGGTGTAGATACTTCCTCTAAGTGCATGTCCTGGAGCTGGTAGCTCATTTGGTCCGAGTCCTCTTGTGTAGAAGTGGAAGTGTGCGTGTACTCGGCTGGATGGCCTGTACCGGCTGGATTGTGCGCGGTACTGGCCGGAATGACTTCAGGACCGGCCAAGTTGATCCCGGAGTCGGCGGTGTCATCAGGGGGACCGGCGGTGTCATTCACGTCCCCACCAAGTGTGCCGGAAGCTTGGGCCTCTCCGCCGGCGATGTTGACCGGTCTGGTCCTATAGGTCGAAGGTCCGGCGGTACTGTCTGGTCCGGCAGGCGCGCCAGATGGTCCTGCTGTCTCGGGCAAGCTTCCTGGTCGGCCAGTCTGGTCTCCTGGCTGGATGTACGACCTGATGTCCTCATCAAAGGCGTCTAAGGCTTTCTGCGGATATCTTGGATCTTACGTTTGATGTGCTGCTCAGCCTGGACAGATAGGTGGAACAAATCCTTGAAGTCATTGTAGATTTGCCTTTCCATCTTGCGGCTTATTCTTTCTTGCAGTCATCCAAGAACTGTGCCATCAAAGCCTCCTCATTGTCATTGAGCTCCAGCCTGTTCCTTAGCTTCTCTAATTCTTCATAGTACTCCTCTACTGATCTGGTACCCTGCTTAAGAGTGCGAAAACGACGTTGCAAGTCCCTATGAAAGTAAGGTGGAACAAACCTTTGTCGCATGATATCTTTCATGTCGACCCATGAGTCTACGAGCCTCATTCTTTTCATCCCTCGGTCAGATACCACATGATCCCACCATATGAGGGCATTGTCCGTGAGTTGTGCTACTGCCATTGAGACTCTCCTAGGCCCTGGTTGGTTGTAATGATCGAAGATATGATCGAAGATATGATCCCTAGGACGCTCAGCACGGTCTTGCAGGAAAAGTAGACCCCGAGGCTTACCTAGATTCGGAGAGAAGAATGGATCATATCTTCGATCATTACAACCAACCAGGGCCTAGGAGAGTCTCAATGGCAGTAGCAAAACTCACGGACAATGCCCTCATCTGGTGGGATCGTGAGGTATCTGACCGAGGCAGGAAAATAATGAGGCTCGTAGACTCATGGGTCGACATGAAAGATATCATACGACAAAGGTTTGTTCCACCTTACTTTCATAGGGACTTTCAACGTCGTTTTCGCACTCTTAAGCAGGGTACCAGATCAGTAGAGGAGTACTATGAAGAATTAGAGAAGCTAAGGAACAGCCTGGAGCTCTATGATGATGAAGAAGCATTGATGGCACAAGTCTTGGATGGACTCCTAGAAAGAATCAGCCGCAAGGTGGAAAGGCAAATCTACAATGACTTCAAAGACTTGTTCCACCTATCTGTCCAGGCTGAGCAGCAAATCAAACGTAAGAGCCAAGACATCCGCAGCAAGCCTAAGACACCTTGGGCACCAAGCAACATGCCCAAGCCCGTAGACAAAGGCAAGAGTATAGAGATCGAGTCAAGGTTCAAGAGCAAGCCTCCTGAACCCACCCGTGACCAGAGAGAGCCTGGTAAGTCTTCTAACCCTCAAAGATCACGTGACATCACTTGTTTCAAGTGTAGGGGTTGTGGACACATCTCAAGGGAGTGCCCAAACAACCGGGTCATGCTGATTACAGAGGCTGGAGAGTATGAGTCCCAAGATGAAGAGGACTATGAACCAGAAGGAGAATACGGTGACATTGAGTACCCTGATGTGGGGGAAGTGCTGGTCACTAGACGCATCCTTAGTGCAATGGTGGATCCTTCAGGGACCATCCCAAGGGAGAACATCTTCCATAGCCTTTGCACCATCAAGGGCAAGGTATGTAACCTCATCATAGATGGTGGTTCTTGCACTAATGTTGCTAGTGCATACATGGTTGATAAGCTAGGTTTAGAGAAGACAAGGCATCCTCGACCATATAGAC
>JAEVFF010002017.1:0-21431 GCA_018901945.1 Pugionium dolabratum
CGTGTACTCGGCTGGATGGCCTGTACCGGCTGGATTGTCCGCGGTACTGGCCGGAATGACTTCAGGACCGCCAAAGTTGATCCCGGAGTCGGCGGTGTCATCAGGGGGACCGGCGGTGTCATTCACGTCCCCACCAAGTGTGCCGGAAGCTTGGGCCTCTCCGCCGGCGATGTTGACCGGTCTTGGGTACTGTCTGGTCCGGCAGGCGCGCCAGATGGTCCTGCTGTCTCGGGCAAGCTTCCTGGTCGGCCAGTCTGGTCTCCTGGCTGGATGTACGACCTGATGTCCTCATCACAACCAGATTGATTTCTGAACCGGTGGCGTTGCCAGTTGGGCCGGCGGTGTGGTTCACGTCGCCGCCAGTTGGTCCGGAGGTTTGGGCCTCTCCGCCAGAGAAGTTGGTCGGCCTGGCCCAGCTAATCATAGGGTCGGCGGTACCGCTTGGCCCGGCGGTACCGCTTGGCCCGGCGGTACCGCTTGGCCCGGCAGAAGCACCAAATGGCCCAGCTGTATCGGGCAATCCTTCTGGTCGGCCATGTTGGTCTTCTAGCTGGCCAGATGATCTGATGTCCTCATCATCCCCTCCCCCTTCAGTAGGTTTTGACCTCAAAACTAGCTCATCTGCAAGGAAAGGAGCTAGATCAGTCACATTGAATATGTTAGACACATTAAACTCACCTGGAAGTTCAATCCGGTAGGCATTTTTGTTGATCCTCTCCAGCACTCTTAATGGTCCATCTCCCCTTGGGGCCAGCTTGGAACTCCTTAGGTTGGAGAACCTCTCTTGCCGTAGGTGTAGCCACACCCAATCACCTGGTTGATAGATCATTTCTCTTCTCCCTTTGTTGGGGTGAGTCATGTACTATCCGTTCCTCTTCTCCAGGTTCTCTGCTACCTTCTGGTGTATCTTCTTGATGAATTCTGCCTTGGATGCCCCATGGAGGTTGGTCATTTCTGCTGGTGGCAGTGGTGTTTGCTCCAAGGTCGTTTGAGGGTTGAAACAGTAGACCAGTTCAAAAGGGGTCTTCTTTGTGGCTGAATGCACTGCTCGGTTGTACGCAAACTCTATGAATGGCAGGCACTCCATCCATGTCTTGAGGTTCTTCCCTAGTGTGGTCCTGAGAAGAGTTGACAATGTCCGGTTGACTACTTCAGTTTGGCCATCGGTTTGAGGATGACATGTGGTAGAGAAGAGCAGCTTCGTGCCTAGCTTCCTCCAGAGGATCCTCCAGAAGTGGCTGAGAAATTTGGTGTCTCTGTCTGACACGATAGTCCTTGGCACTCCATGAAGTCGTACTATCTCCCTAAAGAACAGTTCGGCTGTTTGCATGGTATCATTAACATTGGCACATGGGATGAAATTTGCCATCTTGGAAAATCGGTCCACCACTACAAAGATAGCATCTTTGTAGTTGATCTTGGGCAAACCTAGAACAAAGTCCATGGAAATGTCCACCCATGGATGTGTAGGTATGGGCAGAGGGAGGTACAACCCGTGATGGTGCACTCGGGACTTCGCTTTCTTGCAAATGATGCACCTTGCACAATGGGATTCTACTGACCTTTTGATATGTGGCCAATAGAAGTGCTCTTTGACCACTGCTAGTGTCTTGTCAACACCAAAGTGGCCCATAAGACCTCCTCCATGAGCTTCTCGGGTGATAAGCTCTCATAGGGATCCTTGTGGTATGCACAACCTTCTTTCCCGGAACAAGAACCCATCATGAATGTAGAACTTGCCATGACTCCCTGTGCCACACTCCTTGCAGCTCTTAGCAAAGTCAGGATCATCTTTATACAGGTCCTTGATGTGCTCAAATCCTAAGACCTTTGCTTCCATGGTAGATATCAAAGCAAACCTCCTTGATAGTGCATCGGCTACCACATTATCCTTGCCCTTCTTCTACTTGATGATGTAAGGGAAAGTTTCTATAAACTCCATCTACCTAGCATTTCTCCTCTTGAGATTGGTTTGCCATCTGAGATGTTTGAGAGTCTCGTGATCAGTGTGGATCACAAACTCCTTAGACAACAAGTAATGTTGCCAAGTCTCCAAAGCTTGGACTAGAGCATAGAGCTCCTTGTCGTAGGTGGGGTAATTCAGTGAGGTCCCACCTAATTTCATACTGAAGTATGCCACAAGACTTACTCATTGGGTTAGCACTGCTCCTATACCTATCACACTCCACTTCAAACGTCTTGTTGAAATCGGGCAGGACTAGTACTGGTGCATGCGTGATGCTGTCCTTCAAGGCCTGGAATGCCTTCTCTTGAGCTTCTCCCCAGCTGAATCCCACATTCTTCTTCACTACTGCCATCAATGGTGAGGCGATGCTGCTGAAGTTTGGCACGAACCTCCTGTAGAAGCTGGCCAGGCCGTGGAAGCTTCTCACTTGGCTGATGTTTCTCGGTGTTGGCAATTTTTGTATGGCTCGAATCTTTTTTTCATCCACCTGTAAGTCCTGTGAACTTACAACAAAGCCTAAGAAAACAAGCTTGTCACTACAAAAGGTGCAGTTCTTGAGATTGGCATAAAGCTCTTCTTGTCGAAGGGTTTTAATCACTATCTCAAGATGTGTAAGGTGTTCCCCTAGGCACTTACTGTAAACAAGTATGTCGTCAAAATAGACTACTACAAACTTACTGATGTATGCCATAAGAACTTTGTTCATAAGGCGCATGAAGGTACTTGGGGCATTAGTCAAGCCAAATGGCATGACTGTCCACTCGTAGAACCCTTGCTTTATCTTGAAAGCAGTCTTCCATTCATCACCCTCTTTCATTCTGACCTGGTGGTATCCACTCTTGAGGTCTATCTTGGAGAAGACCGTGGCTCCACTCAGTTCATCTAGCATGTCATCCAGCCGTGGTATAGGATGCCGGTACTTGACTGTGATGTTGTTGATTGCTCGGCAGTCTACACAAATTTGCCAAGTCCCATCCTTCTTGGGGACTAGCAGCACTGGCACGGCACATAGACTGAGGCTCTCTCGAACATAGCCTTTCTCCAGGAGCTCCTTAACCTGCTTCTCAAGCTCTTTGGACTCCTCTGGACTCATCCGGTCGGCTGGTCGATTGGGTAAGGCTGCTCCGGGCACGAGGTCGATCTGGTGCTCTATCCCGCGTAATGGAGGCAAGCCTGCTGGTATCTCCTCAGGGAATACATCCCGGAATTTGTTGAGGAGGGTTGCTACCTAAGGAGGTAGCTCTACCTGTTCTTTCTCTACACTCAAAACCTCTTTGAAAACCATTGGTAACATTAAGTCCTTTTAGGCTAAAGCTCTCCGGACATGACTCGGTTGAATGAGAAAGTTAGATTTAATTAGTTTCTTTTCCTTACTCATTTGTTGTTAAAACTCGTGTACCTGGGCAGGAGTGAGAGGAGCTAGGCTGACCTTTCTCTTATTGTGCACAAAAGTTTAGAGATTGGTTCGGCCATCATACCTAGTCTCCTTGTCGAACTGCCATGGTCTTCCTAGCAGAAGATGGCCAGCTTGCATAGGTACTACATCACAAACTACCTGATCCTGGTATCTGCCCACACTAAATGGTACGGTTACTTGCTCATGGATCTTGAACTCCACCTTGTCATCTAGCCATCTCAGTCTATATGGCCGGGGGTGCTTTGTCTTCTCTAGACCTAGCTTATCAACCATGTACGCACTAGCCACATTAGTGCAAAAACCACCATCTATTATAAGATTACATACCTTGCCGTTGATGGTGCACCCGCTATGGAAGATATTCTCCCTTTGAATGGTCTCGGAGGGATCTACCATTGCACTGAGGATGGGTCTAGTGACCAGCACTTCCCCCAAATCAGGGTACTCAATGTCACCGTATTCTGCTTCTGGTTCAAAGTCCTCTTTATCTTGACACTCATACTCTCCAGCTTCTGTGATCAGCATGACTCGGTTGTTTGGGCACTCCCTTGAGATGCGACCACAACCCCTACACTTAAAGCAAGTGATATCACATGATCTCCGAGGGTTAGAAGACTTACTAGCCTCTCTCTGTTCATGGATTTGCTCAGGAGGCTTGCTCTTGAATCGTGATTCGACTTCTATACTCTTGCCCTTGTCTACGGGCTTGGTGCCAATGCTTGGTGCCCAAGGCGTCTTAGGTTTACTGCGTAGGTTTTGGGTCTTACGCCTGATGTGCTGCTCAGCCTGGACAGAGAGGTGGAACAAGTCCTTGAAATCATTGTAGATTTGTCTCTCCACTTTTCGGCTGATCCTCTCTTGCAATCCATCCAAGAATTGAACCATCATTGCTTCCTCATCGTCATTGAGCTCCAGCTTGTTCCTTAGCTTTTCATACTCCTCGTACTACTCTTCTACTAATCTTGTGCCCTGTTTAAGAAAACGAAAACGTCATTGCAAATCCCTATGGAAATAAGGTGGGACAAAACTTTGCCTCATGAGATCCTTCATGTCGACCCAAGAATCTACGGGCCTCAATCTCCTTCTCCTACGGTCAGAAGCCTCACGATCCCACCAGATGAGGACATTATCTGTGAGTTGTGCTACTGCCACGGAGACTCTCCTAGGGCCTGGCTGGTTGTAATGGTCAAATATGTGAACCATCCTTCTTTCCCAATCTAGATAGGCCTCGGGGTCTACTTTTCCTGCAAAACTAGGAGGTGTTAGTTTGATATCATGACTGTTTACCCGATTGTAGGCGTAGTCATCTCCATCCTTATGATGTCTAGGGGGCATCCTTGGTCTCTGGTGATGACCATAGGGCTCGTAGCCATGGCCCTCTGCTTCTGGTTGCCGTGGAGGTCCTCTCGGCCTAGGGTGATAGCCGTGAGGCTGTGCGTCCTCATCTCCATCCGGCTGGGGCTTCTCCTGTTTTGGCCGTGTCCTAGGGTGATCAGGACCTTCAGCAGGGTCTTGGTCAGCCCTCACGTGCCTTATGGACTGGAATCTCACCGGCCTCTACACATGCTCCAGCCTCTCGCCGATTGATGCGAGTTGTGTTTGGAGGGTGGTGAACATGGCAGTCATGGCCTCGGTTGTATCTTGGTTTCCTTCATCCATCGTGTGCTACAAGAAGAAAAACAATTTAGTTTGCTCCTAAGAATCCTTTAGGAGGGTTTTCTTTTATAGTAGAGAAGATGCAAATATAAAAAGGAAAATTTGAAAAAAGGAAAGATTCTACAATTAATGTTGCAAATCTTAGTAATTAATGCAAATCTCCTAGATTTCCTTTTAGTCGAATTTTCTTGATTTTCTTCTCTTTTTTTGTTTTAACTTAATTAAAAATGGAAAATATGATTTTAACAAAAGGAAAAACAAAGTTTTAATGCAAAGAATGAATCTAAACCCTAGTGATGCACATAGGAGCTAGATGCACTCGGTTTGAATTTAGATGTCATTTTTTTGATTTTTTGAATGAAACTTAAACTAATGCACGAATCGGAAATAAGACTAAAGTAAAGGATAGAAACAACCTGGTTTTAGGAGGTTAAGCTCTGATACCAAAATGATACAAGCCTTGAATAAAGGCCATCACACTCGCGGACTGGTTGGAGAAGATTAGGCGAGAAACTCGGCCTTAGGCATCTGGATGGGGGTTTTCTGGTGGGTATTGGATGGAGAGGTGAAGTGAACCACACGAGGGGTGATGAACCTCGCGATAAATCACAACTTAGAAGCTAGGAGGGCTGGTGGGTTCTAAGCGAAAGAGTTTTAGGAGAAAACTCGTAGGAAAAAGTTCTATCTTTATTAATATCAAAAAGTTGTTGAACTACAACGCTGAAAGAGCCTTATTAATATGCTCGGCAGCCTTAACCTTCTAGGGTCGACTCAAAATAAAAATGGAAAAGTTACAAAAATGCATAAAGAAATTTTCAAAAAGGAAATAACCGAAAAATGACAACTACCTAAATTGTTCTTGACTCAAAAATGTAAAACTACTAATTCCTACCTTGAAAAACAGAAAATGCAAGTATATAATTGAAAACTTACCATTCTTACCTTTCTGTCAAAAAAATGGAAGGTGGCCGACCTTGTGGCATACACGCGCCTAGCTCCTAGTCTTCAACTTGGAGTAGGGTTATGAATTGTTGGGCCTTGACTTCCTTTGCCATGAGAGCCCAAGTCTCTGGTGTCCTTTGCAATGTTGAGAATCTATTGGACTCTTCCTTGTACTCTTGGCCCAATGCTCCTTGTCGATGATCTTCTAGGAGCTTGTCTACCCACAAACTGAACTTGTGGAAAAATGCCCTTGTTTTTCTGCTTGTCATGGCTCTTGGTGGCACCACTGGTGTAGAGACTTCATCCAGGTTCATGTCTTGAAGCTGGTAGCTTAGTTGATCCGAGTCTCCTTGTGTAGATGTGGAAATGGTGGTGAAATCGCGTGAACCGGCTGAATTATGCGTGGAGCTGGCCGAGTTGAGATCGGAGCCGGCCAGATTGATTTTTGAGCCGGCAGCGTCACCATTTGGGCCGGCGGTGTTGTTCACGTCGCCGCTACTTGGGCCGGAGGTTTGGGCCTCTCCGCCGGAGAAGTTGGTCGGCCCGGCCTGGCTGATCATAGAGCCGCCGGTACCGTTTTCTCTGGTAGACGTGCCAAATGGTCTGGCTATATCGGACAATCTTTCTGGTCGGCCATATTGGTCTTCTGGCCGGCCAGATGATCTGATGTCCTCATCAGAGACCCCGAGTGGTTGAGAAATAACATGACAATTCTCCGTTGATTGAGATAGAGAAAGCAGCTGAAGATATACATGCAAGGATCCACTGAATAAATCGGTCAGGGAAGTTCAGCACAAGAAGAGTATCATGGATGAAGGACCACTGAACCGAATCAACAGCCTTCTCTAGCAACCTACTCTATCAGCTATTCCCTTGTTGGCATGTCCCACTATTTTAAGGTAAGTTCCGGGCTATTATTCCACGTATCGGTAATCGGCATCTAATAATCTCGGGAAAATGAGAAAAATTAGTTAGATCAGGGGGAAGCTGCAGCTGTTGTTCAATAATGGATGTTGTTCAATCAGATGGTTTTGCTTAAAAAGCTCTCGTAACCGGTGCTTCCCGATGAAAACTCGATAAAAAATACATATAGATAAGAAAGAAAGTAGCATATGGCAGATTCAAGGTGTACCACAAGGCTGTCTGAGTTCACAAGTTGAGTTGCATGTACCTTTTTTTGAATCGAGATTTTTGTGGTGTTCAATCTACCGCTTTATGGGTACAAGATTGAAAAGAATGCATTAAATGGATGCATTGAGATTCCATAAGCAACTCAGTGAATGCTTTCTAAGAACGAAAGGCTTGGAAGAAGAAAATGAGATAGGAACAACCGCACTGGTCCTAATAGATCGATTTTCATGCTGAAGCAAGAACGAGCATGAAAAGTTCCATTTCAGGGAAGGGCAACGTACCCATGATACTTTCTATTTTGTCGAGCCCTCCTGTGGTCTCTGGTTTGATGGTTGAACATGCTAAAAATCTGGTACATTCTATTTTGTTTCCCATCCCAGTCTTTCTCGAAACTTCAGGTTTACTTCTTTTGTTAGATCTCGACTTCTCGGCTATGATTTTCCAAGTATTTCATATAGGAGCTATAGTCATTTCATTCCTTTTCGTTGTTATAATGTTCCATATTAAAATAGCGGAGATTCTCGAAGAAGTATTGCGCTATTTACCAGTGAGTGGGATTATTGGACTAATCTTTTTGTTGGAAATTTTTTTCATTTTAGATAATGAAAGCATTCCATTACTACCAACCCAAAGAAATACACCTCTCTTAGATATACGGTTTGTGCCGGAAAGGTACGAAGTTGGACTTTTTGGAAACATTGGGCAATTTACTTTGTACCTACTATTCTTCTAGTTTTTGGTTCCTATTCTTATTTTATAAGTAACCATGATTGGGACTATAATACTGGACTATCCATTGCACTACTAAGGTGAAAAGACAGGATGTATTTTGATGAAATGCTATTGATTTTAGGAGGACTATAATGAGGAGGATGACTGACCCACTCACGATCTACTAAAGAGCAAGTAGCTTGATTGGTTCGAATCCACTTCGTGAATAGATGATCACTTGTTGCACCGTGGACTCTGTTTCAATAGCGGCAGCAAATTTTTCTTTATTCTACGATCTGATCTTGTCTGTTGAAAATCGTCTGATCTTCAATCTCCGTTCTCCCTACCAGCTTCTTCTTGGTGTCTACTAGTGTCCTAGGTACCTTAATAGCTTATTCAAACAAAAGAAATGAATTGATAGTAGAAGATGAATTTGCAATTCCATTTCAATTGAATGGTTGTATCAGCGTTGGCAACATTCACAGTTGAGCTGACTATATCCCTCTTACTTGCAGCCTAGTCTGTAACAAGAACCATGGCATTCGATGCTTCCTGTACTGCTCCTGTCTAGCAAAGAAGCCAACTCCCCCCCCCCCAGAAAACCTTCTATCTCCAAGCCTCTTTAATAGGTTGGGCAAGCTTGGATGCCCTTACACCCAACAAGTTGCTGGTCGGGATCATGAAACTCTCGCTCGAAAAGTAAGCTGGTCCGTGTTTGGTCATATGGATAATCGTTCTTATTACTTCAGGGGCAGCCGGTCCGGGGTCACCTGCGATTGGTAATGGCATAAGTAGAATAGGGGTAGGGGGATAAGATTACATGCTGGGTAGCGCAGGCATCTGTTTCGAACAGAGGCGACGAGGGTGAAGCAGGCCACCCAACACAACAGGTCAGGGTCGGGTCGGCCATAGATTCGAATCCTGCCACCTTTCTTGTGGATCATCCTGTGGTTACCGAATGATGGGAATAACAAAGCATAAATCTTTTTTTTGAGCACGAAATGTCGATATATGAATTCTTTCATTATTCGTTATTTCCGGATCTTTTCGTTGCATTCACTTACAACGAGAAACAACCACCAGTGTTTGGTGCAGCATGGAAAGTCTACTATTTTTGGTTTTTGATTAATGTAAATATTCTAATATGCTCTAGTTAAGAGAATTGGTAATCTAAGAAAAATGCTAAGGTTTTGTCGACAAGGTAAGAAGAAAAATGGCAATAGGATAGAAAAAGAACATTGGCTTTTTTAAAGTTCCTTTTCTATAGATTGCGATATTTTCTTACTTCCTTCTTCTCTACAATTTCTTTTTTTGTTCTTTTTTTCTTAAGGCAAACTAATTATGAAGACGATTTAGAATGATTAAAGATCAAATCTAAAACTATAACAAGATGTGAACTTATTTTTGTGTGTTTTCTTAAACGGAACTAACTAATAAAATGAAACTATCCGATCTACTTCCTACAGAACCTAATGAAACAAACTGAAATAAAGAAAACCGGTTGTAGGACCTTTTTAGATTTGATACCAGAAGATATAAGACGATGTATAGAGCCTTATAAGGAAAAAAGACAGACCGTGACACGAGTTGGTGGTTACTCTTTCTCGGTACCGCCAAAGGGATAAGGATGGGATTTTTTGCGTTGGCGGCCGCTCTCTCTCATATAATCAAGGCAGGGAAATTGATGGGGGACATGAGGCGCACCAAAATGAGGGTGTAAGTTCTTTGATACAGCAGGGGAAGTCCAAGTAAAGAGGCGGCTGCACACTTTTGGTTGCACTCATATAGGGTTCTTTCTTTTGAAGAAATTTGATCTTTATTAATATCAAGATAGTTCAAACATTACAAGATTTCAAGAAAACCTTATATAATGGTTATTCGGCTTGGCCTAATGGCTGAAATAAATGAAAAAAATACAACAAGAAAATCACAAACAAAAGGAAATCGTAAGATTACACATATAAATGGAAAAGTGCATCAAACTAGAAAAAAGGTAAACTAAAGATGCTTGTGATTCCTTTGTAGAAGGCGCCTAATTTGAATTTTGCATGTTGGACTATTGTTTGGATCATTTGATCTTGCAAGAATATAATAAATAGATTATCCTTTAGCCTTACTTGCAAAATGCTCTGTAGGAGCATTAGGTGTGTGGCATGTCTTGAGTCTTGGCTGTAGCACTCAGCTCTTCTAGATCTTTATTTGATGCCTCAGGGTCTTGGTCTTGAAGCTTTTCCACTTGTCTTGATCTTTCTTAAAGCTCTTGGTCCATGAATGTTGTTCTGGCCATTCCTTGCCCAATGCAGCCATATTGAGTCTTTGGGCAATTTAGTCCCGCAAAATGGATTAGGCACTTGAATTACAAGTATAGGAAGAAGACTTAGCTGGATCAAGATGATCATTGCCTGGGCCAATGGTCATTTTGTTGAAAAATTGGACAAGATCATCGGCTTGCCCATGTATAGTGGCCGGCAGGCCATCTAGGTTGGTTGTACTGGTGGTGTCAGTGCTGGAAAAGGTCGGGCGAATCTCTATACATGTTATATCCTCATGACCAACAGATTTGAAGTAGTTCTTAACGGTCAAGGTGGACCATTTCCTCATATGTTTATTCTTTGACTGCGTTACTGGAGCTTCTCGTACAACGGACCATAGATCCTGTCCAATAGTCGGTACTGAGATCCCCATCACCCCATGTATTATTTTGGACAGCCCATCAGCCACTTTATTTTATACACAATGTTGAAATCATAGCCCAATAACTTTGTTAACCATATTTGATAATCCATGAAACATCTCTTTTCTCCAAAAGAAATTTTAAATCTTTTGATCTGTATGCACCAAAAAATTTCAATCCAACAGATAATGTCTCCATTTTTGAATGGCTAAAACAATGGCCATGAGATTTTTTCATGTATCGGTTTAGTCTGCTCTTTATCCAACAAGCCATAGCTAAAATAACTAGGTTTCAGTTCTTGCATCAAACTACTTCCATTTCATAACCAGAAGAATCATACTCGACTTTGAAAACCTTTTCAAAATATGGTAAAGCCATAAGATGAGTAGATATTACAGCCATAACATGATTAGATATCATAGCTTGTTTCAACATATCAAAAGACTATTGAGCTCTAATGGATCATCACTACTACAAGAAAACATAAAAAATTTCCGACGACACTAAACCCGTCACATCGTTTATTCCCGACGACAGATGTGTTGTCGAAAAATAGATGGGTTTCCCCGTCGCACTCCCAACATAATCCCGACGGTCGTATATCCATCGGGATTCCATCGATATGGTGTCAGAAATTACCAAAGAGATTCCGATGATATCGGATTTTTTGGTGTCCATCGGGAATTGGTCGAGACTCCGTTGGAAATGCTGATTGTTAACCGGTTCTCCAAAAATTTCAAAACATCTCAATAAAATCTGGTGTGTTATGGATTTGGTTGGACTGCCATGAGAAATCCATCTTAAATCCGTTGGAAATCCATCAAAATCTGTCGGAATTCGACAAAATATTCTTTGAAATTGGTTGGTGTTGTTATCTCTATATCCGATTATTCTCAAGAATATTCTAAAAAACCCGTAAAACAAATCGTTATTTTATTTGTAATTTTGGATTATAAATATGTTCGCCACTTTTCACAATTTCAACAAAGCAAAAATCTTTACAAATATCTTCTTCAAATTCTTATGATAAATTTTGATCGTGGATGGATAAACTTTGGTATGATTCAACGACGGGAGAATTGATGGGTAAATTTGTACAAGGTGTGGTGGAGTTCGTGACATTTGTGTCACAATATAACATGACATCGAAATACAATAAAATGTATTATCCGTGTACTAAATATTGGAATCATATATTAGTCTTTTTTTTAAAGTTCGGAATCATTTGTATAGAACTGGATTGATGTCGGATTACAAAATTTGGTATTCATATGGAGAAACTGATGCAATAATACAATATTATGGTACCATTTCAAAAAGGTTAAATAGTACTACTGTTATATTAGAGGCGCCGACATAAGAAATTGATATAAACACAAGTACTGTATAGATGGTGATGAGGGCACCATATCAAGTGGCCGGCCTGGAAGGCCAGATCATGAAGATGGTCGACAAGAAGGCCTGCCCGAGATAGTCAGCCCAATGGGCAACATGGTCGGGCCAAGCAACACCGCCGGTCCGATGAGCGATATGGTCGGGCTGAACAACACCGCCAGCCCGATTGACCAAATGGCTGGCCCAACAAGCGGTGAGGCAGCCAACACTACCAGCTCGACTGGCAGCAGGGCTGGCTCGATTGACATACCGGCCGGCTAGACTGGCAACTCGGCTGGCTCGACCCACGGCACAGCCGAATCACATGGTAACACGGCCAGCACGAGCACCACCCTAGAAGACTTGGACAGATCATCAGCAATCTTCTGGGCATGGATCTAGAGGAGAGTTCTGCCCCCAATGTGTCACCAGGAGAAATGACTAGAAGCAGAACTCGGGCACTCTTCCACTAGTTTAGCTTGTTCGTGGAAAGACTTCTAAAAGGCCAAGGCAAATACACAACGGGCCAAAAGTGCAACAATCAAGTCAAGGGCTTATCACTTCACCAAATTTCTCTAGAAATTTGGGCTCTCATGGCAAAGGAGGTCAAGACCCAATAATATGACAACCTACTCCAAGTACAAGACTCGGAGCTAGGCGCGTGCAAACCACAAGGTCGGCCACCTTCCATTTCTTGGCTGAGAGGTAAGAAGATAAGTTTTCATTATTATATGTTATCTCTTCTGTTTTGCATGGTAGGATTTATTAGTTTTCCTTTTGTTGTGTCAAGAACAATTAAGTAGTTTACCTTTTTCGGTTATTTCCATTTTGGGTAATTTTCCTTTATGCACTTTTATAAATTTTCCATTTTCTTTGAGAGTCAACCCTAGAAATTCAAGGTGCTGAGCATATTAATAAGGCTCTTTCAGCATTGTAGTTCGATAACGTTTTGCCCATATTAATAAAGATATGCATTTTTCTCTTAGAGTCTTTACGCAAAGCTCTTGTTGTTCTACACCAAGTTGAGACCTGTACTCCAAACTCTATAATTTTGATTTATCACGAGCCCCCTCATACCTCGTGTGGTTCACCTCACCCCACCACCCATCACACACGCCCCAATCCATTCCAAGAAGCCTAGGCCGAATTTCTCACCCAAGCTCCTTGCACCCGGTCTGAGAGCTTCATGGCCACCTACTCAAGCTTGTATCTTTTTGGTATCAGAGCTTAAGCTCCTATAAACCAGGTTGTCTCTATCTTTTCTCAGATTTTGTTTGATTTCCTGCATTAGTCTAGTCATTCATGTTCAAAAAAAACTGATTGGCATCTACTCTCACCTATGCGCATTACTAGGTCTTATGGTCCAATAAACAAAATTCAGTTCATTTGCATCTTAGTTGTCTTTCCATTTTTAGGTTGCATTTCTATTACCATTAAGTTAAACCAAAATTTAAAAAGAAAATCACCAAAAGAATCTAGGAAAATCGTCTAGGATCTTAGGAGATACTCATTTAATTAAATTTCCTTTTTTTGCATTAATTCCTTTTTGCATATTTTTCCTATTTTTCCTATTTGCCTTTTCTTAGTAGATTTAACCTATTATAAAAGCCAACTCCTAGAGAAATTCTGGGAGTACCTCACCTTTTATTTACTCTTGTAGCACACAATAGCAGAAAGTGGAAACCAAGATGCAACCGAGGTCATGATGGCTATGTTGACCACACTACAAACCCAACTCGCATCTATTGGGGAAAGACTTGAGCGTTTGAAACGACCTGCGAAGTTCCAAGCCATAAGGAACGTGAAGGCTGGTCATGACCATGCCCACACCGTAGGCCTTAACCACCCTAGACCGCAACCAGAGCAGGAAGGCCCCCACATAGATGAAGAGCGATACAAACCTCGATTCAAGGCTTGGATGCGCGTGGGCTGTTTGGAGAAGTTTAGGTGAGAAACTCGATCTTAAGCTTCTAGATAGGGGTTCTCTGATTAGTATTGGATGGAGGGGTGAAGTGAACCACACGAGAGGTGATGAAACTCGTGATAAATCACAAACTTAGAGCTAGGAGGGCTGATCTCAACTAGGTTCTAAGCGCACAAATCTCTTGAGAGAATAACTTGTTGAAAGAAAATTTGATCTTTATTAATTATCAAAAAGTTTGTCAAACTATAATGCTGGAAGGAGCCTTATTAATATGCTCGACAGCTTGACCTTGTAGGGTCGACTCAAGAAAAGAAATGGAAAATTTATAAGAGTGCACAAATGGAAAACTTACAAAAGTGGATAACCGAAAAAGGACCTATTCCTAAAAGGTATTTGACTCAAAAATGTAAATGATCTAAATCCTACCCTGCAAAACAGAAAGAAGCAAATATCTAATTTGAAAACTTACCTTTCTTACCTCACGGCCAAGAAATGGAAGGTGGCCATCCTTGTGGCATGCACGCGCCTTGCTCCTAGTCTTCGACTTGGAGTAGGGTTAGGAATCTTTGGGCCCTGACCTCTCTTGACACTAAAGCCCAAGTCTCTGAAGTCCCTTACAATTTTGAGAACCCATTAGACTCTTCTTTGCACTTCTGGCCCAATGTCCCTTGTCGATCATCTTCTATGAGCTTGTCGACCCACATGCTGAATTTTTGGAAGAGTACCCTTGATCTGCTCCTTGTCATTGCTCCTGGTGGTACCACTGGTGTAGAGACTTCCTCTAGATGCATGTCTTGAAGCTGGTAGCTTATCTGGTACGAGTCTCCTTGTGTAGACGTTGAAATGGTGGTGCACTCGGCTGGATCAACTGTACCGGCTGGACTGTGTGAGGTACTGGCCGAAATGTCTTCTGAGCTGACCAAGTTGATTCCGGAGCCGGCGGCGTCACCAGTTGGACCGGCGGTGATACAAGCCTTGATTCAAGGATGTATGCGCGTGGGCTGTTTGTAGAAGATTAGGTGAGAAACTCAACCTTAGGCTTCTGGATAGGGTTTTCTGGTTGGTAAACGATGGAAGGGTGAAGTGAACCACACGAGGGGTGATGAACCTCGTGATAAATCACAAACTTAGAGCTAGGAGGGCTGGTCTCAACTAGGTTCTAAGCGCACAAGATTCTTAGAGAGAAAACTTGTAGGGAAAAAGTTCTACTTTATTAATAATCAAAAAGGTTGTCGAACTACAATGCTGGAAGGAGCCTTATTAATATGCTCGACAGCTTGACCTTCTAGGGTCGACTCAAACAAAGAAAAGGAAAGTTTACAAAAGTGCACAAAAGGAAAAGATACAAAAGTGCATAACCAAAAAAGGACCTATTCCTAAAATGTTCTTGACTCAAAAATGTAAAGCAACTAGATCCTACCCTGCAAAACAGAAAGAGGCATATATTCGAATGTAAACTTACCTTAACTCACCTCACGGCCAAGAAATGGAAGGTGGCCGTCCTTGTGGCATGCACGCGCCTTGCTCCTAGTCTTCGACTTGGAGTAGGGTTAAATATCTTT
Source organism: Pugionium dolabratum (assembly GCA_018901945.1). Classification (NCBI taxonomy): domain Eukaryota; kingdom Viridiplantae; phylum Streptophyta; class Magnoliopsida; order Brassicales; family Brassicaceae; genus Pugionium; species Pugionium dolabratum. Next base: position 15,358 of record JAEVFF010002017.1, read on the forward strand.
GGGCCCTGACCTCTCTTGCCACTAAAGCCCAAGTCTCTGATGTTCCTTGTGTTGTTGAGAAGCCTTTGGACTCTAATTTGCTCTTCTGGCCCATTGTCCTTAGCTGCTCTTCCTCTAGAAGCTTGTCGACCCATAAGCTGAATTTGTGGAAGAGTGCTCTTGATCTGCTTCTTGTCATTGCTCCTGGAGGTACCACTGGTGTAGATACTTCCTCTAAGTGCATGTCCTGGAGCTGGTAGCTCATTTGGTCCGAGTCCTCTTGTGTAGAAGTGGAAGTGTGCGTGTACTCGGCTGGATGGCCTGTACCGGCTGGATTGTGCGCGGTACTGGCCGGAATGACTTCAGGACCGGCCAAGTTGATCCCGGAGTCGGCGGTGTCATCAGGGGGACCGGCGGTGTCATTCACGTCCCCACCAAGTGTGCCGGAAGCTTGGGCCTCTCCGCCGGCGATGTTGACCGGTCTGGTCCTATAGGTCGAGGGTCCGGCGGTACTGTCTGGTCCGGCAGGCGCGCCGGATGGTCCTGCTGTCTCGGGCAAGCTTCCTGGTCGGCCAGTCTGGTCTCCTGGCTGGATGTACGACCTGATGTCCTCATCATTCCCTCCCTCTTCAGTAGGTTTTGTCCTCAAAACTGGTTCATCTGCATGGAAAGGGGCCAAGTCAGTAACATTGAACGTATTGGACACATTAAACTCACCTGGAAGCTCGATCCGGTAGGCGTTGTTGTTGATCCTCTCGAGCACTCTGAATGGTCCATCTCCTCTTGGTGCTAGCTTGGAACTCCTTAGGTTTGGGAACCTCTCCTGCCGTAGGTGTAGCCACACCCAATCGCCTGGTTGAAAGATCACCTCCTTTCTTCCTTTGTTGGCATGAGTCACGTACTGTCCGGTTCTCTTCTCCAAGTTGTCTGCTACCTTCTGGTGTAACCTCCTTATGAACTCTGCTTTGGATGCTCCGTTGAGGTTGGTCATCTCAGCTGGTGGCAGTGGTGTTTGTTCCAATGGGGTGAGAGGGTTGAAGCCGTATACCACTTCAAATGGTGTCTTCTTGGTTGCTGAGTGCACGGCTCGGTTGTAAGCGAACTCTATGAATGGCAGGCACTTCACCCAAGTCTTTAGGTTCTTCCCTAGTGTATTTCTGAGAAGAGTTGATAGTGTCCTGTTGACAACTTCAGTTTGGCCATCGGTTTGAGGATGGCAAGTGGTTGAGAAGAGTAGCTTCATGCCTAGCTTTCTCCAAAGGGTTCTCCAGAAATGGCTGAGGAACTTGGTGTCCCTGTCTGATACGATGGTCCTTGGCACTCCATGAAGCCGTACTATCTCCCTGAAGAACAGCTTAGCTGTTTGCGTGGCATCATTGACATTGGCACACGGAATGAAGTGTGCCATCTTGGAGAATCTGTCCACCACTACAAAGATTGCATATTTGTGGTTGATCTTGGGCAGACCTAGAACGAAATCCATCGAGATGTCCACCCATGGATGTGTTGGTATGGGCAGTGGGAGATACAACCCGTGAGGTTGCACTCGGGACTTTGCTTTCTTGCAAGTGATGCATCTTGCACAATGTGCTTCTACTGTCCTCTTGATGTGTGGCCAGTAGAAGTGCTCCTTTACCACTGCTAGAGTCTTGTCGACACCAAAGTGGCCCATGAGTCCTCCTCCATGAGCTTCTCGGATGATAAGCTCCCTTAGTGATCCCTGTGGTATGCACAGCCTTCTTTCTCGGAACAAAAATCCCTCATGGATGTAGATTTTGCCATGACTCCCTGTGCTACACTCCTTGTAGCTCTCAGCAAGGTCAGGATCATCCTTGTATAGATCCTTGATGTGCTCGAATCCTAGGACTTTAGCCTCCATGGTTGATATCAAGGCAAACCTCCTTGATAGTGCATCGGCTACCACATTATCTTTGCCCTTCTTGTACTTGATGATGTACGGGAAGGTCTCTATTAACTCCATCCACCTAGCATGTCTCCTCTTGAGATTGGTTTGCCCTCTGAGGTGTTTGAGAGTCTCGTGATCAGTGTGGATCACAAACTCCTTGGACAGCAAGTAATGATGCCAAGTTTCCAGTGCTCGGACAAGGGCATAGAGCTCCTTGTCATAAGTGGGGTAGTTCAGTGAGGCACCACCTAGCTTCTCACTGATGTATGCCACTGGTCTCCCTCCTTGGTTTAGCACTGCTCCTATGCCTATTCCAGAGGCATCACACTCCACTTCAAACGTTTTGTTGAAGTCGGGAAGGACTAACACTGGTGCGTGTGTAAGGCTGTCCTTCAAGGCCTTGAATGCCTTCTCCTGAGCTTCTCCCCAGCTGAATCCCACGTTCTTTTTCACTACTGCCGTCAGTGGTGAGGCAATACTGCTGAAGTTGGGCACGAATCTCCTATAGAAGCTGGCCAGTCCGTGGAAGCTCCTTACTTGGCTGATGTTTCCTGGTGTTGCCATTCTTGTATGGCTCGAATCTTCTCTTCATCAACCTGTAGGCCCTGTGAACTTACAACAAAACCTAAAAAGACAAGCTTATCAGTACAAAAAGTGCACTTCTTGAGATTGGCATAAAGCTCTTCTTGTCGAAGGGTTTTAAGTACCATCTCAAGATGTGTGAGGTGTTCCCGTAGGCACTTACTATAAACCAAAATGTCATCAAAGTAAACTACTACGAACTTACTGATGTACGCCCTAAAAACTTGGTTCATAAGGCGCATGAAGGTGCTTGGGGCATTAGTCAAGCCAAATGGCATGACTGTCCACTCGTAGAGCCCTTGCTTTGTCTTGAAAGCAGTCTTTCACTCATCACCTTCCTTCATTCTTACCTGGTGGTATCCACTTTTGAGGTCTATCTTGGAGAAGACCGTGGCTCCACTCAGCTTATCTAGCATGTCATCCAGTTGTGGTATTGGATGCCTATACTTGACTGTGATGTTGTTGATGGCTCGGCAGTCCACACACATGCGCCAAGTCCCATCCTTCTTTGGCACTAGTAGCACTGGTACGGCACATGGACTGAGGCTCTCTCGAACATATCCCTTCTCCAGGAGCTCCTTGACTTGCTTCTCAAGCTCCTTGGACTCCTCTGGACTCATCTGGTAGGCTGGCCGGTTGGGCAGGGCTGCTCCGGGCACTAGATCAATCTGGTGTTCTATGCCACGTAAAGGAGGCAAGCTTGCTGGTATCTCCTCTGGAAATACATCCTGGAATTTGTTGAGGAGAGTTGCTACTTCATGAGGTAGCTCTACCTGTCCCTGTTCTATACTCAACACTTCCTTGAAAACCATTAATAACATTAAGTCCTTCGAGGCTAAAGCTCTCCGGACATGACTAGGTTGAATAAGAAAGTTAGACTTGACAAGTTTTCTTTCCTTACTCATTTGGAGTTGTAGCTCATGTACTTGGGCAGGTGTAAGAGGAGCTAGGCTGACCTTTCTCTTGTCATGCACGAAGGTGTAGAGATTGGTTCTGCCATCATGCCTTGTCTCTTTGTCAAACTGCCATGGTCTTCCTAGCAGAAGATGGCCAGCTTGCATGGGCACCACGTCGCACACGACCTGGTCTTGGTACTTGCCCACACTGAATGGCACAGTGACTTGCTCATGAATCTTGAGCTCCACTTTGTCATCGAGCCATCTCAGTCTATATGGTCGAGGATGCCGTGTCCTCTCTAGACCTAGCTTATCAACCATATACGCACTAGCAACGTTAGTGCAAGAACCACCATCTATGATGAGGTTACATACCTTTCCCTTGATGGTGCAACGGCTGTGGAAGATGTTCTCCCTTTGGATGGTCTCTGAAGGATCCACCATTGCACTGAGGATACGCCTAGTGACCAGCACTTCCCCCACATCAGGGTACTCAATGTCACCATATTCTCCTTCTGGTTCATAGTCCTCTTCATCTTGGGACTCATATTCTCCTGCCTCCGTAATCAGCATGACTCGGTTGTTTGGGCACTCCCTTGAGATGTGTCCACGTCCCCTGCACTTGAAACAAGTTATGTCACGTGATCTTTGAGGTTAGAAGACTTACCAGGCTCTCTCTGGTCACGGGTGGGTTCAGGAGGCTTGCTCTTGAACCTTGACTCGATCTCTACGCTTTTGCCTTTGTCCACTGTCTTAGGCATGTTGCTTGGTGCCCAAGGTGTCTTAGGCTTGCTGCGGATGTCTTGGCTCTTACGTTTGATGTGCTGTTCAGCTTGCACAGATAGGTGGAACAAGTCCTTGAAGTCGTTGTAGATTGCCTTTCCACCTTGCAGCTGATCCTTTCTTGGAGTCCATCCAAGAATTGCGCCATCAATGCTTCTTCATCATCATTGAGCTCCAATCTGTTCCTTAACCTTTCGAACTCTTCATTAGTACTCCTCTACTGATCTGGTACCCTGCTTAAGAGTACGAAAACGTCGTTGCAAATCCCTATGGAAGTAGGGTGGAACATACCTTTGTCGCATGAGGTCTTTCATGTCGACCCATGAGTCTACGGGTCTCATTCTCTTCCTCCTTCTGTCAGATACCTCACGATCCCACCAGATGAGGGCATTGTCCGTGAGTTGTGCTACTGCCATTGAGACTCTCCTAGGTCCTGGTTGGTTGTAGTGATCAAAGATATGATCCATTCGCTTCTCCCAATCTAGGTAAGCCTCGGGGTCTACTTTTCCTGCAAAAGTTGGAGGAGTTAGTTTAACATCAGGATGAATTACCCGGTTATAGGTGTGTTCATCTCCATCCTCATGACGTCTAGGAGGCATTCTTGGTCTCTGGTGAAGACCATATGGCTCAAAGCCATCATCTTCTGCCTCTGGTTGCCGTGGAGGTCCTCTCGGCCTATGGTGATAGTTATGAGGTTGTGTGTCCTCATCTCCATCTGGCTGGGGTTCCTCCTGTTCGTGCCGTGTCCTAAGGTACTCAGGACCCTCAGGACGATCTGGCTCAGCTCTCACGTTCCTTATGGCCTGGAATCTTACTGGTCTCTCCACGCGCTCCAACCTCTCGCCTATGGATGCGAGTTGTGTTTGGAGTGTGGTGAACATGGCCATCATGGCTTCAACTGCGTCTCTATTCTCTTCTCCCATGTGTGCTACAAAGAAAGAAGATAATTAGGGTGCTCCTAAATTATTAGGAGAGTTTCTTTTATATGGGATTTGAAAAAGATGCAAAAAGGAAGAAAATCTTTGAATTGGAAATTCAAAGATATGAAAATCTGAGAAAAAGGAAACTTTCTTGACAACTTGTCCTAGCTGTCCAATTCGAATTCCTTTAGTATCTTTTCTATTTTCTTTTTCTTTTCTTTTTAATTAAACTTAAAAATAAAGGAAATATGACTTAAACAAAAAGGAAAACGTGAATGGTAATGCAAAAGTGAATCTAAACCCTAGTGATACACGTAGAAGGCTAGATGCACTCGGTTTGGAGTTTGAGGTTATTTTTTTGATTTTTTCTTGAATGCGAATTAAACTAATGTAAGAACTAAAAACAAAACAAGCAAAAGGATAGAAACAACCTGGTTTAGGAGCTTTAAGCTCTGATACCAAAATGATACAAGCCTCGATTCAAGGCTTGGATGCACGTGGGCTGTTTGTAGAAGATTAGGTGAGAAACTCGACCTTAGGCTTCTGGATAGAGGTTTTCTGGTTGGTAAACGATGGAAGGGTGAAGTGAACCACACGAGGGGTGATGAACCTCGTGATAAATCACAAACTTTGAGCTAGGAGGGCTGGTCTCAACTAGGTTCTAAGCGCACAAGTCTCTCTTGAGAGAAAGCTCGTAGGGAAAAAGTTCTACTTTATTAATAATCAAAAAGGTTTGTCGAACTACAATGCTGGAAGGAGCCTTATTAATATGCTCGACAGCTTGACCTTCTAGGGTCGACCCAAATAAGAAAAGGAAAACTTACAAAAGTGCACAAAAGGAAAAATACAAAAGTGTATAACCGAAAAAGGACCTATTCCTAAAATGTTCTTGACTCAAAAATGTAAAGCAACTAGATCCTACCCTGCAAAACAGAAAGAGGCATATATTCGAATGTAAACTTACCCTAACTTACCTCACGGCCAAGAAATGGAAGGTGGCCGTCCTTG
>JAEVFF010002018.1:10180-21413 GCA_018901945.1 Pugionium dolabratum
ATAGAAAATTGAGCTAGTTTAATGTGGGCGTTGGATTTGTGACATTCAGAACTCTACATAAATATTAATGATGATTTAGTGTTGACATGTCAAGTTGATCGGCCAATTAAATGATCATTCTAAACTGATCATTGTTGCTCCTTGAGTAAACGCTTATAAATGAAGTACAATGAATGGTATCAGAGTTTGGGATATATTGGACTACTTGGTTGCTTTATCACAGCTCTTTCAGTCTCAAATGTTTTTACAATAATGAAAATTGATCTAGATAATGTGGGCATTGGATTTATATCATTTTGAGCTCTAAATCAAATGTTAAAGACGATTTAGTACGGACATGTCAAGTTGATCTGGTATTTAAAATGATCATCGGTGATCATTGAGCAAAGGTTTACAAATGAAGTATAATGCATGGCATCATGCAGTTTTGGATAGATTGGATTATTTGTAGGTTTTATCATAGCTATTTTGGTCATAAATTTGGTCACAATATAGAATATTGAGATAGCTTAAGGTGGGGCATTGGATTCGTGTTATTCTGAACTCTAAATCCAAAGTTACAGATGATTTAGTGCGGACATGTCAAGTTGATCGGCCAGTTAAAATTATCATTCTAAGTTGATCATTGGTGCTCCTTTAGTAAAGGCTTATAAATAAAACATAATGCATGACATCAAGCAGTTTTTGATACATTGGATTACTTGGAGGCTTTCTCTTGGCTCTTTCAGTCTTAAATGTTGTAACAATATTGAGAATTGAGGTAGATTAATGTGGCCGTTTGGTGAGGACATCAATACCAGGTCACTAGAAGCTGAGGAAGAGCCCATTTGTTTACCTATTATGAGACAAGCTCCAAGAACAAGATCAGGCACAAAAAACCTTAGTAAGATGTTCAACAAGTCTGTGGAGAGTCTAATAACAATCATAGAAGATGGAGGATTCCATGAAGCTAAACTTACTAAAGAATTACGAAGGAGATTGTGAACAACTAAAAACTACAACAATTTCACTCCTTCCGGTTTTACAAGGTTTCAGAGATACAACCTAATTCATCATTGCTAAACAAACTTAAGAAGGCATTATAAGGAGGTACAAGAGACCAAGGTTCGTATTCAAAATTCCTATGTTTCAATTAACAAGTTTATTTGCTTGTTTTTGAAAGAATGTGACTGTTAAGTTTAAGTGTCTTTTATTTGTCATTAGGTCCTAATTTCTTGTTGTTATTTTCGCTTTACTCCTTCCATTATAATGTATTTTCAGCCCTAGAATGCTCCTGATGCTGACTAGTATATAAAGTCACTTTTCAGCATGTAATCACTTAGTTTTATGAAACAAAAACCTAGTTTTTCTTCTTTTGAAAGGAGCTGACGTCTCCAGACTTCTTGTGTGAGAATCCTTGAAGCTTATGTGCTCTAGACTTATCACAAACCTTCCATAATCGGTGTGGCGTCTCTCGATTCAACTCACTACTCAATCCTCACTTAGATCCTCCAGAAAGTGCTCTACACCCAATTGAAGGGTCACCATCAATCTGCTCATCAACCCATCACTCTTTAGCCTCTAGAAAGTGCTGTACAGCTAGAGCCTCTCCAGCAGTTCCCCTTACTTTAAAAAGTCCTCTTGTTCCTGCATCATCTGGTATCAGAGCCTAATCGCTCCTATTCAGGTTTAGCTACCCCATTTTCGTTTTTACTGTGTCATTTACTTGTTAACTTTCTGTCAAACTGCATCTCTTCATAAAACCCATAAAAATCGAACCATAATCTGTTGTTTTTGTGTGTTAAAAGCTAGTAACATCATTAGTTGTGATAGCTTGTGTTGCTGCAACTAGATCTATCAATTTTCAGTTGTTTTGATTGTGTCTATTCGACTTCCTTGCTGCTGCAACTAGATCTATCAATTTTAGGTGTTTTTTATTGTGTCTATTTGACTTCCTTTGCTGCTACAACTAGATTTGTCGATTTTCAGTTGTTTTGATTGTGTCTATTCGACTTCATTGCCACTACAACTAGATCTATCAATTTTATTTGTTTTTGATTGTGTCTATTTGACTTTCATTGCTGCTGCAACTAGATCTATCAATTTTATTTGTTTTTGATTGTATCTATTTGATTTTCTTTGCTGCTGCAACTAGATTTGTCGATTTTCAGTTGTTTTGATTGTGTCTATTCAACTTCGTTTGCTGCTGCAACTAGATATGTCTATTTTAAGTTGTTTTTTATTGTGTGTATTCGAATTCTTTTGCAGTTGATCTGTTAGTTTAATGTGAGATAGATTGTGTGACTTTGGGAGAACCAGTAGATGTGAATGATGCTCAAATGGTTGCTGCTATTCAGATTCAACTTCAGAGCCTAGGAGATCGCATGACAAGAATAGAACGACCGCCACCAATTCACAGAAATTCTATCAGAAATGTGAATCCCAACGTGTGAATCATGAATAGGATGAAATAGCTGACTTAGAAGATGATCTTCCACCAGAACCAGATCATAATCATAGACCAAGAAGACAATATCAACGTCACAGAGATAGAGTAGAAGAATCTTGGCATGGAAACAAAGATGTAAAGCTCACGGCACTAACCTTTGCTGGGAAACAAATATGTAAAGCTCACGGCACTAACCTTTGCTGGAAAGGTTTATCCAGATGTCTACCTTAATTGGGAAAGGCGTATGGAATACATATTTGAGTATTACAACTACTCAGATTAGAGAAAAGTGTCTCTAGCAGCTGTTCAACTCACTGAAAGCGCTCTAGCTTGGTGGGACAGAGATGTGTCTAAAAAAAGACATAGACATGGTCAGATCACTACTTGGGAAGACATGAGGTTCCAACTAAGGAGGAGATATGTCCCTGCATACTACTACAGAGAGTTGCAGAAGAAATTTAGAAAACTAACTTTAGGTTCTAAATCTGTTGAAGGATACTTTGATGTGTTTGAAATGCTTAGAAACAGGTTGGAGTTCCAAGATTCAGAAGAAACTTTGATGGCGCAATTCCTAGACGGTCTGAAAGATTGAATTGCTAGAAAGGTGGAGAGACAAACCTATCATGAACTGGATGAGTTGCAGCATCTTGCAGCTCAGGCCGAGCAGCACATCAAAAGGAAGACTATCTCAGAAACTCGTACCTAGTCTACCTGGAATCTACAACCTCAAAAGGGTCTGGACAAAGGAAAGGCCATCGACATAGAATCTAGATTCAAGAAATCCATAGCTGAAACTTCTAAGTACAACAAACCAGAACAAGGTAAAACTCCAACTCTAAGATTTCGTGACATAATCTGTTTTAAATGTCAAGGAAAAGACCACTATGCAAGAGAATGCCCAAACCAGAGAGTTATGATCCTTAAATCATATAGCAAATATGAATCTTAAGATGAAGAGGAGTATGAACCAGAAAACACTAAGGAAGAAGTTGTAGATTATCCTGATACCGGAGAGCTTCTAGTTACAAGGGGATCCCTCAATGCTCTTTTTGAACCAGAAACTATACAAAGAGAAAATATTTCCCATTCTCCGTGCACAATATACTCTAGGGTATGTAGCTTGATCATAGATGGTGGTTCTTGTACTAACGTAGCCAACAAGTATTTGGTTGATAAGCTAGGGTTACAAAAGACAAAGCATCCTCGCCCATACAAGCTCAAATGGCTGAACGATGAAACTGAGCTAAAAATCGCAGAACAAGTCACCATACCATTCAGCAACGGAAAGTATGCATATCAAGTTGTGTGTGACGTGGTGCCTATGCAAGCTGGACATCTACTTGTAGGTCATCCATGGCAATTTGACAAAGAAGCATAACACAATGGACGCACCAATCACTATACCTTCATGCACAATAACAAGAAACATAGCTTAGCACCTTTAACTCCGCATGAAGTGCATGAGATGCAACGAACTATGTCTACAGGAGAAAAACTAAATAAAGCTAACCTTTATGTAACACCTGCCACTATTATGAAATCTCTTGATTATAAAGAACAGGTGCTACTAATGATATTTAAAGAAGTGTTGTTTTCAGGACAAGAAAAGGAGGAACTCCCTGCTGCTGTTCTAGAGCTTTTTGACAAATTCACTAATGTTTTCCAATAAGAGATACCACCAGGATTGCCACCTATAAGAGGAATCGAGCATCAAATTGATCTTGTTCGTGGAGCAGCTTTGCCAAACCGAGCTGGCTATAGAGTGAATCTAGAAGAAGCAAAGGAGCTGGAAAGGCAAGTAGAAGACTTAATGTCTAAGGGATATATCCGACAAAGTTTAATCCCATGTGTTGTTCCTGTTCTTCTACTGCTTAAGAAAGATAGAACTTGGAGAATGTCTATAGATTGTAGAGAAATCAACAATATCACTGTCAAATACCGACATCCAATTCCAAGACTTGATGACATGCTAGATGAACTCAATGTAGCAACTATCTTCTCAAAAATTGATCTAAGAAGTGGATATCTTCAGGTGAGAATGAAAGAAGGTGATGAATGGAATACATCGGTTTAAACCAAACAAGGATTGTATGAATGGCTAGTCATGCCTTTTGGACTCACAAACGCTGCAAGTACATTCATGAATGCATTGGCAGTTTGGTCTGATCCGTCTTATTCGTGTATCTTATTATGGGATATTTTCCTTAACAGAATCATTAGAAGGCTTTGGGCGGGGAAACCCAACTGCAAGACAAGAGGTGTTCTCCTTTTAGTCGACTAACTGGCGTTCCTCACGTCCTAAGAGAATTTATTTGTAAGTTTATAGTGGTTTATTTTGACGACATTCTAATCTATAGCTCTAATCTTGAAGATCACTTACGATATATTGAGCAGGTACTTGAAACGCTTAAGACTGAAAACCTTTATGCTAACTTTAAGAAATATACTTTCTGCACTGATCAAGTTGTATTCCTATGATTTGTTGTAAGTTCTCAAGGCATAAAGGCCGATGAAGAAAATATCAAATCAATTCAAGATTGGCCAACCCCAACAACAATCGGACATTAGCGGAGTTTCCATGGATTAGCTAATTTCTATAGAAGATTTTTCAAGGACTCTAGTACTGCTGCTACACCCCTCATTTCAGTAATTAACAAGAATGTGGAATTCACATGGGGACCAGCACAAGAGAAGGCATTCAACAAGCTGAAAGATAGCCTCACACATACGCCTGTTTTGGTACTTCCTAAATTTTATAAAGCCATTGAAATTGAATGTGATGCTTCTGGAACATGTATGAGAGCTGCCCTAATGCAAGGAGGAAAACAAGTGGCTTACTTCAGTGAGAACCCTAGTGGAGCTTCATTTAACTAACCCACATATGATAAAGAGCTCTATGCTTTGGTAAGGTCTATTGAAACTTGGCAACATTACCTATTGTCATAGGAGTTTGTTATTCATACAGATCATAAGACGCTCAAGCACTTAAGAGGACAAACTAAGCTTAACAAAAGGCATGCAAAGTGGCTTGAGTTTGTGGAGACTTTTCCATATGTGATCAAATATAAGAAAGGTAAAGATCATATTGTGGCTGATGCTTTATCAAGGAGACATGCTCTCATCAGCACAATGGAAGCTAAGATTATATGATTTGAACACATAAAGGCAATGATGAGACTGATCCAGATTTTCAAAAAATGTTTAAGGAAACCAACAAGGCTGCATCTGGTATGTTTTATAACAAGATGGATTTTTGTGTAAGAAAAAACGTCTTCATTTTCCTCTTGGATCAATAAGAGAAATATTGATTTGGAGAAGCTCATGGAGGAGCACTACAAGAAAACTGTCAAAATGCAACTGCAGTTTGCGACTACATTTGCCACGGATATGCACCGTAGTCGCACACTGGTCGCAACTTTGGGACTAAAAACTGTAGTCAGAAATCAGTCACAATACGCAACCACTTTGCGACTTATATTCGACTAATATGCGACTATGTTGGTATGTCGCTAATCAGTCAAAAAGTAGCGAGTGATTAGCGACTGCATGTGGAAGAATCACATCTTGGTCGCATATTGGTTGTAAATTATGCGACCAATTTGCGACCACAGTGGGAGTGGGTCTTCAGTCACAGAGTGGTGGCAAAGCCACAATATAAAAAACATGTGCGAGGTAGGTAGAGCTACATATAAGTGACAACGCTGTTGTGGTGGCAAAGTAGTGACAAAGCAGTGGCAAAGTCTTATATATATGCCCCCATGTCCCATTCTCTCATTTGTAGAATCAAAAGGAAAAAAATTTCAAACATGTGGGGAAATTACAGTAATTCAAGAGATTGTATGTACAAAAAGATTGATAATCAAACAAGAAATATATCGGTGGAATTTGCATAAGGCATGGAGCAGTTCATGAATTTTGTAATTAGTCAACCAATAGATCAAAGTAACGGAGGTAAGTTTGTCTGTCCATGTATTAATTGCAAAAATGATAAATTTATTCCGGGACGCAAAATATAGAATCTTCTATATAGTCGAGGATTTATGCCAAATTATTATATTTGGTATAAACATGGAGAAGGCTGGATGTTGAGTTAGGCACGAGTAGTCGGGGTGATGATGTCCAAAGAAATCAAAGAGGTACATGAGGTACAAGTGAAGAAACAGTATGGACATCCGGTAATAGATATGTTGAAATGGTGATGGATGCATTTTATGAGACTACGACTGATGAGTACTATAATCAGCACGAGGATGAATTTAATAATGTAGAAGAACCAAATTCAGAAGGACAAGAATTTTCCAACATGTTAGAAGATACGAAAAATCTATTGTATGATGGTTGTCATGAAGGGCACTCACATTTATCTTTAGCTTCTTGGTCATGAACATTAAGTTTGATTTTAATCTATCTGAAAAATGCATGGACTCTTGTGCGGAGCTGTTTACAGAATATTTACCCGAGGAGAATCAGGCAACGGGTTCATATTATGAAACCAAAAAACTGATGCGAAATTTAGGGCTGCCGTTTTATACAATTGACGTGTGTGTTCACAATTGTATGATCTTTTGGAAAGAAGATGGAAAATGGGAAAATGTAAATTTTTGCGATTCCCCCCGATATAAGCCAAGCAAGGGTAGGACGAGAATACCTTTAAGTCGTATGTGGTATTTACCTATAGGTGATAGACTTAAGACAATGTATCAAAGCGAGAAAACCGCAGAGGCAATGAGGTGGCATGCAAAGCATGGATCAGAGACGGAGAAATGAGTAATCCATATGATGTTGCGGAGTGGAAAAATTTTCAATATCTACATCCAAGATTTCCTGTTGAATCTCAGAATGTTTATCTTGGCTTATATACCGATTGGTTCGATCCATTTGGGATGTCTCGAAATCATTCATTATGGTTGGTGATTATCACTCCATTTAACTTGCCACCTGATATGTGTATGAAGAAAGAGTACTTGTTTCTAAAAATTATGAATTCGGGACCAAATCATCCGTGCGCTAGTATGGATATATTCCTCCGACCTTTGATTGATGAGCTGAAAGAATTGTGGTCTACGGGAGTTGAGGCATACAATGTGTCATTGAATCAAAATTTCAATCTAAAAGTCATGTTACTGTGGACGATAAGTGATTTTCAGCGTATGGAATGTTGTTAGGATGGACAACGCATGGTAGAATGTCGTGTCCAATTTGTATGGATGATACGAAGGTATTTCAATTACCAAATGGTAGAAAGACGTGTAGGTTTGATTATCACAAAAGGTTTCTTCCTCAGGATCATCCGTTATGGAAAAATAAAACAAATTTATTAAAGGGCAAACACGCTTTGAATGACTATCTTCCATAATCATTGAAAGGCGAACAAGTTTTATACGAGCGAATAAAAACTGTCAATCCTCTAAGAACATCTAAGTGTGGTGGAAACGGCCATGAAACTAAAGAAGAAGGTTATGGAAGCTGGCATAATTGGCACAAAGAAAGCATATTTTGGGAGTTGTTGTACTGGACAGATCTTAACCTATGACATAATCTTGATGTGATACATATAGAGAAGAATTTCTTCAATAATATCATTAATACTGTTATGAATGTCAAGGATAAATCAAAAGATACAAATAAGTCATGGTTGGATATTGTGAATGTTTGCTCTCGAAAAGAGTTGCAAGTGGATGGTCGGGGTAATGCTCCATTTCTTATATTTAGATTAACATGAAAAGCTAAACAACGCTTATTGGAATGTATTAAAAATGATGTCAAATTTCCGGATGGCTATGCGGTAGATTTAGGAAATTGTGTGGATATGGATGGACTGAAGTTCTCGGGCATGAAAAGCCATGACTGCCATGTTTTTATAGAGAGGCTTCTCCCTTTTATTTTTGCAGAACTTTTGCAACGAAACGTTCATCTAGCATTATCAGGTATATACTATTAAACATATTTTAATGTAGGGATTGTAGGATTTTTCCGAGATCTATGCTCCATATCATTGCAACAAAGCCGTGTCCGAATTGTAAAGGAAAACATAGTCATAATTTTGTGCAATCTGGAGAAGATCTTTGCACATGTATTTTTCCCCGTCATGGAGCACCTACCTTTACATCTACCATAAAATGCTAAATTTGGGTGGACTTGTGCAATATAGGTGGATGTTTCCATTTGAAAGGTTTTTTTTGAAAAGCTTAAAAGCAAGGCGAAGAACAAACGATATGTTGTAGGGTCAATTGTTGAATAATAGGTCAATGATGAGATTATTTTATTTGTAAGGTTAAGTAATTATATTTTCGTGTTGAATCATGTATAACATATATACAAGTTTACTAGATTCGATGAAGGTGACGTCCCCGTGTATCTGGATCCCGGAGTGCAGGATATATTTACTCAAATGGGTCATGAAAGTGGTAAAAGTAAAGAAATATGGCTCTCCGAAAATAAATACAAATATGCACATACATATGTTTTGCGGAATTCTGAATATTTTTGTAGGTAAATACTACGAAAACAATTTCATTCATTACATTACAATTTCATTGTAATTAAGCAATATATTACTTTTCCATATTTAATTTGTAGCATGTTTGAAGTTCACATTCGTTGTACGTATCCATATCTTTCGAAAGATGACATTTCATCGAAAAGAGAGGAAAAGTTCCACATATGGGTTAGAGATTATGTATGTATAATTAATTCATATGTATATATTTTTTATATTAATGTTTTTTACTTTTGAAATACTAATTACTGAGTAAATGTATATGATCATAGGTCAATGCAAGCACTTCAACAGATCTACGCGTCTCTCCGATATAGCTCAAAAATTAGTGCAAGGCCCGATGAATAAAAGGTTAACTTGGCTGATCTATTTTACAAGATGTTATATGTTCCACACAAAGAATCATGGACACAGGAGAAAGACATGTAACTACGGCATTTTGTCAAGCGTGACAATTACGTAGATGCATCTGATCAAGCTGATTTCTACGAGATTTTAACAAATATCATTCAACTTGAGTATGTTGGACTCCTGAATTTGAAGATCACGATTTTTAAATGTGAGTGGTATGATCCTACGCTTTCAAAAGGAACTCGGAAGTCGGAAAATGGCGTCGCTGATGTCTTATCATCATGGAAATACTACAAATACGAACAATTTATTCTATGTTCATAGGTAAATAATTAACGATAAATAATCAATTTTGTTATATTCCTTACCCGCACACCAAATCATCATCTAAACAAACATGGCTCAGTGTTCTCAAAGTTAATCCGAGATCTAACATTTTGGAGAAATGCAAAAACAAAGATGAGATTGGCCTTTTGCTACAAAAAAATGATAAAGAGATAACGGTGGTTGAAGAGATAGAAATCGATCGTTTGGTAGAGTTAATCATACCGCAAAAATTGATTTCGATGTTGGAGATGACGAACTTAAAGATGAATTTCAGTGTAATATTTCATCTTCAGATGACGATGAGGACGAAGATTTTCAACTCCATTTAATGGTAGTCGCAAATTAGTCGTAAATTTGGTGGGAGTTGGAAAGTTCTCGAAAATTCAACTCCCACCAAATTAATTGGTGGTCACAAATCAGTCACAAATTTGCGACAGATTTGCGACCACCAATTAATTTGGTGGAAGTTTGAAAGTTTTTGGAATATTCAGTTCCCACCAAATTACTTGGTGGTCTCAAATCAGTCGCAAATTTGTGACTGATTTGTGACCACGTATTTAATTTTGCATTTTGCCACTGATTTGCTCATGTGCGGTTGCAAATATTTTCTATATATATGTGACTCTTTTCCCTCATTTTCACACTTTGCACAATCTTCCAACTTTCTAAAAATCCTCTTAAACACATCAACAAAATTCCCAACCAAAAAAACCAATACCCAATGGCAAGTAGCGGTAGGTCGTTGAGAGGTCGAGGAAGAAGACAAATCCCATCATATTCCGGTCGTGGTAACTCATCGGGCTCTGCGAACCCCTCACCCACTGCTTATAAAGCGGCATCCTGTCTACCACCCCAATATACATTCACTTCTCGCACGGTTCCTAAAACCAAACTATCTAATCGGTTTCAAGAATCCAAGGAGCATGAAAAGAAAGAGGTTCGCGTTCCGAAACAGAAATAGGGGAAGAAACTATTACATTAGATAGTTTGTTACGAACCCCGGGGCGGGACCAGTACTTGACAGTGATGTCTTCAATTCCGTCACCAAACATGACCTAGTAAGAATTATCTATTTTAATTTATTTAATTAAAATTATCTATTTATATTTATAATTAATCAAATTAATAAAATTATTAATTATTTAAAATTTATTAAATTTTATTTGAAATTCAAAAATTTTAATTTGTTTAGAATATTAGTTTTGACCGGGACAAATGGGCTATAACCCGTCAAATTTAAAAAAAATTAAAATTAAAATTCGACAGTCCCTACTACAGGTCAACGATCGTACCAACTGAACGACAAAAGAAATACTTCATCGAACTTGCTGTAAGTATAATATTTTTATGTTTATTTTTTATTTAATAAAATTTAATAATTAATAAAGTTAATATATTTTAAATTTGTAAACAATCGTACACTTGGGATCCTGTGATCACCTCGGTTGTACGGAAATAGTTTAATCCTTCTGTGTAAGACGGATGAAAAGGATGGTGAGCAGGGTTAATACTACCAGCAAATGTCCCAGATGGATTTCCCCTAGTTTGTACAAAAAAAACGACATACTATTTGGAAACACAAACGTCTAATGAGAGGAGTAGCAAATCGTCCAATAATCGTAACTCCT